>VWPU01000384.1:0-193202 GCA_013398955.1 Callaeas wilsoni | reverse complement strand
GCGGCGGGCCGGCGGCGGGCGGGCAGCGGGGCCGGGAGAGCTCGGAGCTGCCGCTGCCCGCCGGCTGGGAGGAGGCGAGGGACTTCGACGGGCGAGTCTTTTACATCGACCACAACACCCGGCAGACCTCGTGGATCGATCCCCGGGACAGGTACGAGTGAGATCCGGGGGCAAGAGGGCCCGAGCCCGGTTCGCCCGGGGCCGGGCCCGTCGGCGACATTTTCCTTCCCTCGTCCGCGGCCGCCGGGAGGGTGTGGGCGGCGGGGCCGGCGGTGCCGCTGCCGGCGGGGCGCTCGAAGGCTCCGGGTCGGCGGCCCGGGGGTGGGGGCTCTGTCATACCGGCCCTCCGCGGCCCATCGTGGGGGCAGAGCCCCTACTTCTGCTGCTGACGGGTTTGTCGGCAGCGTTAAATGTTAAATCTGATCCAGGAAAAAAAGAATTGAGGCTTTCTCCCCCCCTACTTCCCCGTGGTGGGTGCTCGGACTAAGCATTGCCTCAGTGCGGGGGGAGATGGGGAGGCAGGAGCGGTGACACCGCCTGTGTTTATATTCCTCGCGTACCGGACCAGCCTCGCTGTAACCGAGCGGCTTGGCCATCCTGATTTATTAGCCGGGCTGAACTAATTGGCAGCAGCAGGCTGGAGGCATGCTGGAGTAATTTGGTAGATTACCTCCTCATAAAAGATAACGCTGCGTGGAGGTAAGCAAACCGGGAAATTCCTGCACTTAATTTGACAAATACGCGGTCTGCTGCAAATTAGCAGCAAAAGTCTGCAGCTGCGTGGTGTCCGGGGCAGCGTCTGCACGGCCCGGCGATGCGTGGGGAGACGTGTTAGGCCTTTTCTTCTCACTTAGAGTGAGTAAATACGGGCAGGTCTTACGGCTCTCAGCAGAAATGCGTTATAAGCAGTACTGAAGCGTCCTAGGTGAAATCTGGTGGAAGCGCGGGCTCTGTTGCGGGTGCTGCCCAGTTAAAGGCGACCTCGCTGCAAAGCGGTCGCCTAAAAAATTCCACGCGGATTTAGTGAACACAAGTGTCAGTATTTTAGGTGTCTGCGAAATAAGAAACATATGTCTCTGTGTATGCTTTTCTATATTAAACAATGTTTTTATAGTAAGTGAAAGTTGGACAAGGACAGTTTGAACCTCTGCCAGAGCTACCTTTTTAGAAGTATGCCTGGAATGTTAAGCAGGCCACAGAAACATTTAAGCACAGTCTGGGTTAAAGACTCTAGTAGTTTGAGAGATTCCTGTCGTTTTGCACGACAATGCATAATTGTTTAAATGGCCTAAATATTTACCTACCGGATCAAGATGTTTTGTCTCATTATGTGGACGTACTTATGCATACACATATTTTTTTGCTGGGATGTTAAATATTTGTTAATATGCTTTAGAGAGCACATTTTTCTACTTCAAAATGCATATACACGTTGTTAGATTACTTTTAATATCGTGTTGTAAAGCTAATCGATGTCTGTTGCTTCTCTGCATCTCATCCTTTCCATTAAATTTCAGAGAGTATGAAGGTTTTATTTTCTGCAGTATCTTCTATACAGACAATAACAGAAAAGACTTAGCCATTTACTACAGTGTTGAAATTGAGTTACTGTTCAACTTACGTAGTATTGCTAAAATTATGGCTCCATGTTTGGAAGAAATGATTGAAATGCCACACATTGCTTGAAATTTTGTCTAAATATTTCACTCCCAGATTTAAACTTAGATCTGTTCTTCATATTGGCTAAGAACAGGCTGTAGAGCAGAGATTGAGACATTTACACTGGGGCAGAGAGAAAAGAGATGATGTTTTCATGAGCATGTTATCAGTAGTTTGTACAGAATTCAAGTAGCAGGAGCTGGTTGTATGACTGCAGAGTTAATCTCTGGTTGAGAATAGACTACTGTTGTTATTTTAGTGAGACGTCTGGGTTTTGCATGGCGGAAGGTGACCAGTCTTTTTGGGTTTCGTTGCAGCTATTCAGATTCCCATGGGCAGCAGCAAAGTAGGAAAGGATCAGAGTAGTTGTTTTCTGATAAAGTTTGGGAAAGAAAGGTAAGAGCAGCAGTGAAGTGGTATTGAAGCTGTATTTGTGCAAAAAGCGGTTTAAGTGGAGGGCAGAATAACCTGCTTGTGTCATATGTACCCCAGCATTATGAGTTAGGCATAGAGGGACAGGGTTCAGCCCCCCATTTCTGTGTTTGGGTGGTTTTACTTCTACCCAGGAGGAATCGGACAAAGCTGTGGGACCTCAGGCCATGCTGCACTTGATCAAGGGCTCTGGGAATCAGCACCTCCAAGCTTTCCTATGGGTAGTAGTCTCTAAGCATCCCCGCAGGCTTCTCTTTCCATTTAGCTGGCACTCAGTAGTTTGTTTTTTGTTTTTCTTTTCGGGACTCCCTCTGAGATTTCTGAGCCTTTTGTATAGTTTGGTTAGTGAATTTGATTTGAAATAATTATTCAATTAAAAAATCCCACCACAAAACAAAACAAATTTCCCTCCCCCAATGTTTTTTCCTATTGAAACCAAAAAGACAAAGAAATGCTAATTGGAGAAGTGCTCTATAAAGGATTTTGGAGTTCGGAAAAGAGAAGATGATGCGGATGAGGGAGGCAAGTCAGAATAATAGACTGAGAAGGGAAAAAGGACTCAGCAGTGGATACCATATGATTTTCTGTGGTAAGAAAAGGGTAGAAGAGTGATAAAATGAGCAGATTTGAGAAAGGTGTTATCTTTAGTATCAAATCAGTGGTTAGGTTCGGGAAGATACTGTGTTGCTCTGTGTGGATTGTATGTAATGAAAATATTGCGGATGGTTGTCTAGCAGATCCTGTAGATCTCAGAAGGGAGCCATTCAGTGCATGTTTTCATCTCGTGGTCGTACTTGTCTTTTATCTGAATAGATTGTAAATTCTTCAAGGCAGGGAACTGCCTTTTTATCTTGCGTTTCCACAGTACTTGCTACATCGAGATTCTGTTCAATAACGGGATTGTAAATGAATTTATAAAAGACTGATTGTGTTTGTGGTTGATACTGATGATCCTTGTGGCACCAGAGATCTTATTACTGTTGCTGTTTGTTACAAGACTATTTTCAAGTGATTAGAGCTTAGACAAAACTCTTGGAGTTTGGCAAAAGCTTTCCAAGCTCATGAGTCTTGCTAGATTTGCTGTATGTGTGAACTTCACCTAAAATACAGTGTTGGTTTTTTGAAAGAACTCTAGGAAAGAGGGAGCCTTTCAGATTCTTAATGTGAGTTGTCCTGGTGGTTTAAAGATTCGAATCATGTTGTTTTGGAGTGAGGATTTTAAACTTAAAAGATGTAGGAGTGTTTTTGCATAGAGAAATCACCCATTTGGACCAGTTGGGGAGGAATTAAAATCTGTAGGGGCTTGGTAAAGACCTAGGTTTTAGCAGCTGCATGTAACTTTCTGCAACCTGGGCTGCTGGTACTGGGGAGGTTTTCTGTCCTATGTCCTCATTAGCATCCTAATTCCGAGGCCTGATAGCTGCATAATGTGAGTACAGGAGAAAAATCCTGGCCATGTAGAAGAGGTTGGTTGGAACAAGGAGTATGAGATCAAATTGGGTTGGCCCTGGAATTTGACAGAGAAGGGGGGAAATTCCATAGGTTTTGAAAGCAGAGCAATCAGGAGCTAGGGGTAGGGAGAAGGTGGATGGCACCTGAAGTCTGGGAAGAAAAAAGTAGGGGAACTGGACTGAAAACCAGTAGAGCAGGGAGAAACAGGTAAGGAGGAACTGGTCTGGTGAGAGTTCAGGGTGCGAGGGTGTCAGCTCTTTCTTTGGCTGTACAGGGAACCCTGAGGGAAAAGAAGGAACACTGGGTTTGGATGAGGAATCTTCAGAGTGAGAAAATACCACAAGAGGCAGCATGCAAAGTCTAGGTGAAGAAGAGAAGATGATTGGAAGGTGAAATATAAAAACTATGTGTGAGACGTGAGTATGGGGGTCAAGAAATGTAAGATATGCTGGACAAGGAGATTATTGAAAAGTCAGAATCGTAGAGACTGGAAATAAGCAGGAAAGGCTAATGGGTTTAAAACAAGGAGTCAGCTTGGCAAAGTCACTTGGGGTAGGTATCGGTTGTTAGGAGTGCAGAGTAGAAATGTTTAAGTGAGTACTGGGCAGGAAAGTCAGAAGTGCTGACTGCTTTTTGCTGAACTATTTCTGGACTCCTTATTGTCATAATTTATTTGATTGTAGCAAGTATCTATATTACCCAATTAGTTGCCTTCTCCTGTTGGGTGAGATGAAGTCTGGTACTACTCTTGTTTCCTCTGTTGTGGCAAGCGGCACAGCAAGGTGTTTGAACACATGCTGGTGTGATGCTGCATAATGTGATTTCTCTTTCCCCAGACTGGCTTTATAAAGGAATAAGAAATTGTAAGTAAGAAGCCTAAATAAAAAGCCTGTTCATGTCAGATATTCAAATCTAGAAAATTCCAGACTTAAAGTCACTTAACTACTTCTTGTTTTGTATTAAAAGAGCATTTTTAGTGACAGATTATTTTCTCATATCTTTTCGTGCCTTACTTGATTCATGTATAGGAGCAACTCTGAGGGCAGATGGGAGAGCTGTGAAGTGATGAGAATTGCTGCTGAAGTTTTTTGCCCAAACTGGAAGATGGACCTTTAGTGAGGCAAAGGATCTTTTGACATGCCACCGCGTGATGAGGTTAGAAAGTCAGTGGCCTCTTTGTCAAGGCAAGAGAATATTTCCTAGAGTACTGGAATTTATCTGTACAGTTGGCAGTATTCAGCAATCCGAAGACAATCATAAGAAGCATTAAATTTTTTTCAAAAATAGCATTTTTCTGGGTCTGCCTTAAAGTCCTGCACTGAGAGTTGCAATTAGTGACATTCATTATTAGAATTCAAATACTTCTATTCCAAAACATCAGAAAGATGAAGGCAGCAGTATAGTTAGTGCCACTGTTATTTTTGAACATTGTCTTCAAGTTTGTGTATGTTTTTCAGACTTTCCTTGTCTATTTCCTGTTTGTTGTATTTTGATGTTCAATTCTGTCAACTCATAGTTCTGTTTTGAGCTAACACCATTTGTGGAATGGGAAGAAAACAAAGTGATTGTTGATAATTACTTAAGTCTTCCCTTGGAAAATATTGCAATGACTGGACAAATTTAAATTATATGCTGTATTTGACTATGGTGAAGGTTGTTAATATAAAACATAAAATGAAACCTGTAAGGTACAGAAATTTATTTCTGGAAGTGATTCTTTGAAAATGTTTAAAGTGGAGCAGAACTGTTGAAATACTAATTTGGTTGTGATTTTATAAACCGGCTTTTTAGGCTGTTGTTAACAAGCTTGCAAGAAATGAAGAAGCTTGGAAAGGAAAAAAAAACTATTGTTGAATGAGTATGGATCTGAAAAATATGCTGTCTCATGAGAGGAAGAGTTGAATTTATTCAGGTGAAGAGGTGTTTCAGATGTGATTTGAGAACTGTTCATAAAAAGAGATGATATCAGAGACTTTTTTTTTTTCAGAACTCTCTTCTGTGGTAGATTTCTAATAGCATCTGATAGTCAGAAGTTAAAACCAGAAATATGCTATGTTTTTAATAGTAGTAGATATTAGATGCCAGACTAGTTTTTTCACTCCTTTACTCTTTATATGAAATTATTTTTTGCCCAATTTAAGTCAGCTATCATTTGAACTCTCATTGTTTATGACCATCAATTTTAACTGCCTCCATTGTATGATCATTTGACCTGCATATAAAATACATAAAGCTAAGTATATCTCATAAGGATTAGAAGAGCAGCCATTCTTTAATTAGAAAGTGGAGAGCTGCTCTATTTGATTGTTTCTCTTGATGCGCCCAGGAAGAAATCCTATTTATCGCCATTACTTCAGGCATCTAGGTCACTGCAGTTGCCCCGTTTGATTACCTCAGGTTGGCAATACAGTGGACTTGATAGAATTTGTATGAAAAGCATTGCGTATAAAACAGTACTTGAGATCCAGATGTTTTGAATTTTCTGTGCAAATGTCAAGCCTGGATGCAGCCACAGTGTGGATGGGAAAGCTATGCAGCTGTGTAGACTGCTCTCCTGGCATGCGACTGGGAATACTTGCTGCAGCAAATGGTGTTGAGAAAGGTCTGCAGTGCCCTGAGCCTCTCTAGGCAGTCTGCACGGATTTGTACTTTAGCTGTTGCTCAGACTAATTCAGTAATATTTTTAAGGGCATGCTGTAGCTGACATTTGTTTTGAAAGCTTCACACATATATATGCCACGATAGATCTACTTCTCTGCCTTTCATGAGGGAGATACATTCATATTTTTTTTCATCCTGTCTGGTGGGTCTTCAGACAGATATTTAACTTCATATTGTGTGTGAATCCCATGAAAATGTTTATGACTAAAAATGAGTGAAGACACAAGCATCCTAGAATTAGTGTTACTTGCTATTAGGTATGATCTTCAAGCTGAGTCTTTTGTTTGATTGGTAGATTCTGATTAGGTGTTACTATGTTACAATGTTAATCAGCTGATTCATGGTAAATACTTCTAAATTACTGCTTTTCCCCCTCTCCTCCCTTGATCTCACCTCTCTGATTTAAATGTTTTAAAAGAATAACTTAATTTCTTTTCAGATTTATATTGATGAGGGAAAAGCAGTGCCTGTATGAAGTGAGCATTCATGTTTTCTTGAAGTTTAGCATTGTTATAAATGAGTGCTATGTCTCCAGTCATTATTATAAATGATTTTAGTAGTTTTTCAGTGTCTAGAAAAGTAGAGGTGGAAGGCATCCACTGATTCTTCCTAAGATGAAAGGTTTTCCTTATAGTACAATAATAGTGATTTATGGTTTATTTAATTGGTTTTTACTAGTTAAAGTACATATTCGTTGAAAATCTGGCTTAGGCAGCATAACATTTCAGGACCTCATGCATGTGTGCTAAAGCATCAGAACATCTATTGAGCCACAGAAACCTCATTAACAAAAAAGCCACCGCTGTCAAGCTTCTTAACATTTTGTTAAAGGTGAAGGGTTTTTTTGTGTGTGTGTAGATTTAGCTCTTAATGGAAGTATTTTCAGCAATTAGATATGTAATGTAGACACCTGCCTTATTGTATTTGTGTGCATGCTAGACAGGACTAAATTAGCAGTTGCGCGTTAAGTGTGTTGCAGCAGTCTGATGGCACATGTTAGGAGGGCTGTGTCTTGAAGCGTTCTGTGACATGGTATTGACTCACATCTGCATCGGGTCTTGCAAACTGAGAAACCCTGATCTGTTAGAACTTGTCCGTGCTTGAAACTGTCAGAGAAGGTACTTCACTTTTTTATATAAATATATATATAAAAATTACTGTGTATCTGAGTTGGTATAGACATACTGGTTGTATTTATTGTAATTAAACTGCACCAGGCATTGTGAAAAGAAAATTGGATGTTTGCATTAGCGTACCTTCTGAAGAGTATGAGGGGGGAAGTCCCTGCTTTTCAGGATCTGCACATGTGAGAATGCAAGATCTGAAATGTCAGAAGGCTAGGGCTGGGATTTAAGTTCTGTCATCTGGAGAAAAAATTCCTGTTTAGGCTTGGATTCTAGTGATTCGTTTGAGAGATAACTTCATGTTTTTAGCAAATCTAAATATAGTGACAACACTGTGTAAACATAAGAATAAATGACTTGTAGGCAACAAAAAAATCTAGAAACTTATCTATAGTAGAGCCCTGTTAACAAGCTTCATAGAGGTGCCTGTTAAATGTAACGTTGGTTTATAATTTTGTGTTGTTTGTTGGAAGGTAGAGCTTTGAATAGTTGTACGTGAGGCCAAACAGAAGTTTCGTTGATACATTGTTGAAAAAAGTAAAACTAATACTTTTCTGCCTACAGTTAAAAATAGAACTTCCTGAATATCTTATCTGCTGCAGCTGTGACAGTTCACATTCACCAGCAAAGTCAGCTAGTATTGCAGCTTTTAAGTAATCTTCAACTTGTTTCTGGTTGAAAGAAGCAAGCTAAAAAACCCACGCTCTAGGTATTTTTCCTACCTCGTTGCCTGCTGTGGCAGGGCAGGGAGCACGCTCGGCAATGTTTGGCAATACAGTGCTCTTGAGCTAATAATTCACTGCTGCCAAAACCAGTAATGTCCTCCCTGCCAAACCACATGGTCTCTCCCCTCTCTTGCACTGGTACCCTTGCTTATCTGACCTTTCAGTAAGAAAAATGAGAAAAAACCCAACCCTATGCAGTATTTCGTGTCTCTTTTTTTGGGGAAGGGTGGTGTTCAGCTGGTTTAGTTCCCTAAGCTGACTTAACCTTTGGGGCAGATGGGTATTTAAGTGGTTTATGTCAATTAAGTTTGATTCAATAAGGAATTGGATTAGGCAAAAGTGATGAGTCAGTTTAAAACCTTCTTTGAGTAAATCCTCTTTGTGAATGGCAGCCTTGACTACTGATTTTTAAAATACTCCCATAGTAAAACAACACATCTGTAAAAAAGCTTCAAGTTACGTTTGAAAAGGAGGCAATCAGTCTTCAGACATGAGATGGATGTTTAAAGGCCAACAGAAGAAAAATAGGTGTTTTTTAGAGTAGCAGCACTGAAGTGGCTGTTAGGAGGGGAGACTGCCGCAAGTAGCAGAACCGATCTGGGGACTGAGCTTGTGGTATCATCACCAGCTTGGAAACACTAAAGACTTGGTGAAGTCAGTGGTGAGTGTTCCCATGGCTGACAGCGAACAAAGTTGGTGTGTGAGGGAGTTGGACCAGATGTGTGTTTGGGAGGTGTGTGTGAGGGAAGTGAGTGTAAGATCAGGTAGATGTGGGAAGGATCTTGACAGTGGAGCACCTGAAGGAAGATCTCAGTTGGGTGTAGAAGTGTAGGGTGTGACTGAGGAAGGGATGGAGTGTGAAATGGCATGTCAAGGTAATAACAAAAACCACAGAGCAACTATTTGGGTGACTTAAAAGGTGGTTTTGTCACCAGTGTTTGGAGTGAGAACTTGTCAAAAGATCATTACTGTGCATCTGGGGAGTTTTTTAAGGAAGGTGGATGTGTACAGGTGGAAATTGCCAGGTCACAGAGGAGGAAGATGAACAAGATTTTTGTCTCTGCTTATGAGGAGCAGGGTCTCTGATGATGTGTTGTTTTTCCTTGATACCAATATAGCCTATTTAGTGAGACTAAATCCTTCAGTTCTTAACTAGTCATTAGTAGCAAGGAATGAAGGTGTAGGCTTTGTTCTGCCATGCCACAGGGTCTTGATCATTTCTTATTCTGTCCCAGACAGGAAAATTAATTTGGACTTAATACAATGAGAGTGTGCTAAAAGCTTGGCAAGACATGATCTGTGACTTTTAATAACCAATTGAATCCTTCGAGTCAGCCATTTAATACTGCTGCCCTCCTGGCGAGGCTTGCTCTAGGTACATGTTACATGATCAAATAAGCTGGAATGTTTCTCAGTTTGTTTCTCTACTTTTCTGTGGGTGTTGGCTGGAGTAGGAAAGGCTTTTGCATCCAGTGATGAGCTTGGTGGTCTCCTCGTGGTTTGCAGGATGCAGGCAGTTCTGTGCTGTACTGTTCACTCTTTGGCTGAAGGAGCTGATTGCCATCAAGGACTGAGTTAGTAAATATCAAAACCTAAAGCAACTACATTTTAAATTTTTGTTTTCAAAGACTTTTCTATTTTAGTATATTTAATTGGCAGTGGGACAAAAATAAAGTACAGTGATATCAACACCCTTGAACCAGCAACAGAGAATCAAAGGCTATCTTTCATAGCGTTCTGAAAGAGTTATTTTCAAGACGAAATATCTATGGAGAATCTTGTTGAAACTATTTTGATTTATATTGTGCTTGGGCTGAAACTCATTCACACAGAGTGATTAGGATTCTTTATGTCAAAATGCAAAGTTTGGTATCAAAGCTAAAAATGCATAATATTTCCAAATTGATTTATTTAATGTTGGATTGCAGTTTAAACAGCTAAAAATATGACTTTTAAAAAGCCTTAATGCACAACATTTTCTTAGAAAGAAATGGCCTATCCATGTTTGGGAAGGCAGCTGAAGTACTGCATAATTATCTAATTCTATAGCATAAACAAATTGTGGACCACTTCTCAAAGGTGGATATAGTGCAAAGTTACTTGACTTGAACAGCAATTCTATGAGTGCTTGAAAGAGAATTACAGAATAAAAAGTACACTGCCTTTTTTTTTTTTTTGGGCAATGTAGGGACAATTAGGAGATGGAAAAAGAAGTTTTTCCATCTCCTAATTGTTCAAATGTGTTTGGAAATAACTGTTTGAACACTTGTGTGTCTTTTGCTTCCCCCAGATTACGTCTTTAGGATAAGACTAAGAATCACAGTATTAAAAATATGATAAGGCACATAGGTAAAAATCCTTGAACCCCAAAATTCAGACTAAGTTAACCACAAAACCCAAGAAAAAATTGATTTGATGACCATCATGCCTGCTGGATCAAAGGTCAGTTGTAGTAGCATCTAAATAGCCTTTAACACTATAATTGATGATTAGCACAAATTAACCTGATGATCATCGGTTAAAAAAAGCATAACTGACCTCTACTTCATATAGTTAAAAAAAAAATTGGAAATAGTTGTAGATGAAACTGCAGTAGGTTATTTATCAAAATTTCGGTTTAAAAAAGTGTATATTCATGTTGCATAGTCATATATGCTTGTTTTCAGCAGTATGCAGTGTACTGATTGGCAACATTTGAAAAAAAGTGTACGCTACTCTGTGTTGGTTTGAGTTGTCTTATTTTTGCTTTTCTGCCAGCTCATAGTTTATTCAAGGGAAAGCCTAGTGGTGCTCTTGTGGTTATGGGTGTACTGAGATTTGTGATAAACAAGCACCATGTGCTCAAGACTCTGCACGGGTGTTTGAATACTACTTCTGTGCTTAATGTAGCTGCTCACTTGGGACAATTAAATTACAGAATTATTTTTTTAGAAAAATGTTCACTAGTACCAGCTTGCAGGAAGATGGTTAAAAATGCTGTACTTTGAAGTGATGGGCTTGTTTCTTGCTTTTCTTTGAGATTCCTCTCAAGTAATCAAATACAATCCTTGCCTCAATAGACTTACACCTGTGAGCTTCCAGGTTCTTCATTTGATAATGCTTCGGAGGCTGAATTTTTCTATTAAAAGTACTTTGAAAATCTATTGTAGCCTATTTCTTAATTGCAATTTGATTTTGATGCTTATGTCTTGTCTGTATGGCAAAAGACATAATTTTAACTAAAGCTCCATATTTCACAAAGGTTTTAAAAAAATAATTTTCCTCAGAAGGAAAGCAAAAGCATTTTAATTAAAAATGGTCAGGTATTTTTGGATCAGCTGTATTTTGTATCTGGATTGGTTAGCCATCATTTTATGTTGCCTGTAGGGGAACTTTGGGAGTAAGTGTCATGTCATAAAGAGGAATATCTTTTGTGAAAACTTCTTTTTGATTTCACACAGTTCTCAACCCTTGGAAATGCAGCTTAATGCATGCATAGTGCAGTATTTTAATGTCTTTGTTTATAGCCAGGACTGCAGAAAGAAGCGACTCTCCAGTTATCTGCATTACTGAAAGGTGGCTACAACATGTATAGGAGTTCAAGAAATTAGAGATTTCTTCAGCCTTTTGCCTTAGTCAAGGGGAGCATGTAGAGAGATGGAAGGAGAGGTCCTAGAACTTGTCCTCATCCTTTTTTTTGTGTTGTTAGTATTTAATAATCTTTGCATATTGAGTCTTGTGTGCTGATACAGCTAAACACCTGCTTGATTTCTCATAATACCGTGTAATGCACTGAATTTAAGAAGTGTTTACTTTGATCTTAGTGAATGGCTAGTTTCAGCGAAGTTCCTTGGAACCGATCTGCAGTGTCAAGTATGATTACTGTTCTTGAAGTGTTTTACTCAATGTCTTCTATTAGGAAGATTATGATGTTGAGGGGAAAAAATTAAGTGCTGAACCCTGCATACTTGTCTTAGGCAGAATTAAAGTGATAGGTTGGTATTTGTTGGTGTGTTCTGTATGAGTTGGTTGAGGTTTTTTGTTTTGTTTTTTAATAGAGTATAGCTACAATTTTTTCCCCAAGAAATTGTGAAATAAACACTTTAATTTTTGGTTTAAACAAAATCTTTCCCTTTAACCTATTTTTGGAGTAAAATGTCAAGAAATTTATGATCTGGCTGACTCTTGAATTCTGATGGATTGATGGTGCAATGAAGATACTGTATTTTCAGTTCCAGGAATTACTTTCTTACTGTAACATAGGCTACTTTGTAAATTCCTGATTGTCTTCTTTAGTAGTTTTCTGTATGCACTTACATGCAGTTTTGCTGAAGTGCTACAAATTTCTTCAGCTGGACATGATAGAAGGCTTTTGGAGCAAAGAGCCTTTTTAGTCCATGAGCAAGTATCCAAACACAAATGTGTAGGAAGAAGTATGTGAATGGTCTGTACCATGTCATTCAATCATCTGAAAGTTCAGGTAACTTATCATTAACAATATTTGTTTATGGCTGTAATCTCAGTGCTTCTGTTAGTAAATATAATTCTGATTTGACATCTGGAAGGTTGGAGTTGAGAAATGTTTGTGGGGAGTGATCCATGGAAGGTTTGCTGAGCCGTGATTAGTTTTGTGGTGGGTTTTTTGTTGGTTTCAGTTTTAAAAGAAGAGTCATAGTAGTGTTTCCTATCATTGGCTGTAAATGTGACTCAGAACCTCCTAAGTCTTTGTACTGAATCTGTTCTTAGGGATTCAAGGCCTTTTAGGAAATTACCAGCTACCTTAATTTTTAATAAATTTTCAGAAATGGCTTCTGGAAATTTTGTCACAGATTTTGATATCTCAACTTTTTGTCGTCTTGGAGTGCATCATCTGCTTAGAAAAAAGTCTTAAGTTTTCTCAGAAGTAAATATAAGAAAACCTTCAACATTTCATAGAGCTTATACGTAAACCTGTTTTCATGCTAAGACACATTACAGGGTGTTTTTTATGACAAAACAGCAGGTGATTCATATGAATGAAGATACATGTATTTTATTTAAAACCAGTGTTCATAAAATTTGTCACAGTATTCAGGAAATGGGCTAAATAAAGCTCCAGTGATTGTGGAAAGTAGTTCATTTGTGCAAATGTCTCCCATTGAAATACCAATACTCGTATGTAGAGTGAACTCTCTTGTAATACTGTGTTAGGGAAATTATTTCTGGGAGTAATCTCGTAGATCTGTCTGTGCCTGTTCAGGGCTTCTGTTTGGTTACAGTGATGGTGTAGCTGATCTTGTTCTCTGGACATCCGCCTGCTAGGAGAGACGTGTCCTCTGTTCTGTCTCATAATCTGCCAAACAGCCCTAAGGCAATAATGCAGTTTCATTACTAGTGATAGGACTTTGGATCCTTGAATTAAAGACTCTCACTCTCTTTCTTTTTCCGTTTTCTGACTTGTATGGAGATTTTTGGCCTTTACTTGTTTCTTTTGGAAAAAGTATCTGAAAAGGAATAGTGCTAATTTTTTTTCTTCTAACATGGAATGGGTTTAGAATTTTTAAAAGGTTTTGTTGTTTTAAAATACAGCTGCCTCATTTTATCATTAAAACATACTGTAATAAATTTCTGGAATATCTCCTTTGGGGTAATTATGTTTGGTATGTGAACATCTGGAGTTTTTGAAGTTTTGTACATATGACTGTTTGCCCACATAGTTCTTAAGATATTTTATTCTTTTTGAAGTGACTTGATAAAGAGAATCACGTTCATTTTTTACTTGAATCATAACTGTAAGTTTATCTTCTTTACATTTAGAACTATGGAACATTTATAAAAGGCTTTTCTGTTCTCTTTAAAATACAAATTACCCTGTGTCCAAAACTCTGGTTCCATCCGGAACACCCTGAAACTACGGATAGTGTCCTGACTGTGGAAAGTTTCTCTCCACCCTCCAGTCCCTGAATACAGTTTTGTAAAATGCAAGTCTTTTGAGATTCTGTGTTCATTTTTCCTGTCTTTTGCTTTTTTATGTGTGTGCTCAGAAGCTTATTTTTCGAAGTGGATGAAGTTTTTAATACTAATACTCATATCGAGATATTTCTAGGTTTTCTGTAAAGAAAAAAGACAGCTGTTATACAGACTAATAGGCTCTTAATGTAATATTAGTACATGATGTTAAAAGTGAATTAGTTCCCATTTATTGTGATTTACTTTCTCAAATTAGGAATACTTTTTTTTTCTCCCCATTAGTGAAGATGGTCAGTTGTCGAAATTTTTACAAGAATGATTTCAAAATAATTGTGAGAGTATGCTGGATAAAGAATTTTTGAATGTTTTAAGATTCTACACTTGGTAGAATTTAAAATACATGAACTTTGTTGTGCTTTTGGGGGTTTAAGTGTTTGGGGTTTTGTTTCTTTTAGAAGATGGAAATCTGTGCTGTGAATAGAGTGCTAATACAGGAGATTTTCCTTGAGTCCACATTTTACTGATTTTATATACTCTGTGTATGCTAGGCAGGCACACTTTTAAAATGTTGGGGGTTTTTTTTCATGGCAAAAATAGCTTGCAGCTTATTGAAAAACAAGGCAGACCTGTGCCTCAAAATCCAAATGAAACTGCTGCTTGGATGAGGCTCTAAAGAGGGCATTTATATGTTGTGGAATGAATGGCATGCCTGCGCTAACTCCCGCAGGCCGGATATTTCCAAGGTATCAGACAGAGCTGTATATACTGCACTTTTTCCCCTTTGGATCCAAAGGTTTCTCCCTTGGCAAAGTCTGAAGGACCCCTGGCCCTTGTGGGGAGGATGAAGTGGGGAGTGGGGGCTGGCAGGGGAAAAGTAAAATGAGCAAGGTGACTGTATGTGTGTGATGCTTTTTTTTTATTTTCCATCCAGACTGCCCTTCTTGTGCTTTGTGAGCTTGTGTTGTTTTTCTAATCATTGTTCTTTGAACAGTGTAGTTAGGAATTTCCTGTTCACGTTTTACTACAATGGTTTGTTTAAAATGATAGACCGCAGTCTTTCCTGACCTAAAACTAGATTAGCCTTGAATGTCGAAAAGAAGTCGGACAAATAAAGAGGATAGGCTGTATTTGCTTATGTCATGGAGAGAGGCCTTTTAACCATGGTCTCAGTTGTATCAAATGCCACAAGTCATGTTTCGTAAATATTTATTAAGACAAATAAACATAGTTATTGTATGAACTGGCTGGTCTCCAAATTTCTGTCTCTTTGATTCTCATGGGTGGGTCACTTTTAATCAGGAGAAGTATATTTAGTCAAGACACTGATATCTGTTGCATTACTGAATCCATAGCTCAGTTCACCCCTCTCCCTTGCTTTGTTACATTTTTAAAATGCAACAAAATAAACCTCGGCAAAGTTGAAGTTTTAAAATACTACGCAGCAAATTTTGGGAAATACATTGGGTGCCTGTGATAAGGAAAGTTTAGTATAGTCTTTGTATGTACTGCCACATGTTTGCTTTCCAATTTTGGAGGAAAAAAATCTCCCAAGCCCAGCAGTGTTAGATGTACAGTGATTTGCAATATCCTTATTATACAATTTATGTTTATTTAGAGCAGGTTCCTTGTATATCACTGCTAATCTGTGTAAATAGTGTACACCTATAGTGATGGAACAGTACAAGTAATAAGGCTATTGATTTTTATCTGGAAAGAGATAAAATTTCAATGTTAAAAGCAATATATGACCTTGACTTTAGGCTTTTATTTTACAGAAAAATACTTGATCATAAATGATTTTATGGTATGGCACAAAAGTTTTATTCAGTTTTGGAGCAATGGCATATGGACCTGCCTGAGTTGGGTACTGAAGTCATCAGTAACAAGTGTCAAACTCATTAATATACATTTTATGCATTGCTGTTGGGTATTTTTAATGCAAGATTGTCTGTGACCATGTGCATATGAAATTCTGGTAAACCTGCTAAATCACTTTCTCAAGATGGGAGATGTCAGATTTGTAAGGTTATGGAGTCTCTAGCTGATATGACACACAGGCATGTCATTACAAGGGTGTTGCCAGTTAAAATACTCAGCTGTTATGGTATTTCCAGCTTAGCATATAACTTTGTTCCACCCAGCAAATAGTCACATAAATAGGACTAGCTGTGGATTTTTAAAGGAAATATTTAATGTATTTTTAAAGAAAATAACATTTGGAAGGAAAAATATTTGGGTAGCTTGTCTAGGGTAGGGCAGGGAGATGCCTTGCAGGGTACAGAGTTTGATGTGCTGAAGAAGCTCTCAGGAGATGTTATATGGAAAATGTTACCATTTATAGAAATCAGGTATTTCCGTGAATACCGGAACTGGTGAAGCCTGGTTTCCTGTGGGTTTGACTCTTACAGCTGATTGACTTTGGTGTCTGGGAAGGTGAAAGTTCTGCTGGATGCTTTTTGCATTTTGTTTGGGCTATTTGCATTCACTTGCTCCTGAGCAGATTTTATGATACCTGATTAGGTGTGAACATGTATTTCTCACTTTCCGTTAGGCCTCCTACTTTCATAAGCTTTCACGGGAACTTGAATTATCTAGGGGGTTTCCCTAAAGTTTGAAAACTCATCAATAGAAAAAAACCCAAATAGACTTAAGTCTATTAATTGTGTTATTAATAAAAATCACATATCCATATATTTATAGGAGATGGGACTATGAGCCCTTGATTTCTTGTTTTTAATGACCCTATTGTCTGCTAATTTCGAGTAGCCAGTTTTGTTTGAAAAAGGAGCCAATTCCTAAAAACCAAGTGATGCTTTTACCTATTAAATGGTAGAAATAAATTTTGAGATTACTGTGCCAGATTTTGTGGTACAGACTTGGACTTTAATAATTCTCTAGTGTGTGTGCAGTGGATGCACTATTCATGCATAGATGAAACAAAGCATTCGATTTAAGTTTCCAGTGTAGCTGTTAGGCTGAGTTGTCTGTGCTTTTAGGTTTGTTTTCCTGTATGCATGAACAAAAAGTGTAATCTTGAGTATAGAGCCAGAGTCCTGCTGAAGGTTTATCATTGAGATTCCTACTGTTAATGTACCTCCTGGAGCTGTTTGCAGTTGTTTTTTTGTTCATAAGTATCAGACATGTATTGTGTGAAATACTATCAAGGGCAGTGGATGCCATTGGTTTCACTGTCAGCAAAAATTGTCAGCAAAAAAAAAAAAAAAAGATTTTTCTACCTGGAAAAGCTCAGTAAGTTAAGGTGTGAGTAAACAGGGCCCTAGATCTTCCATATGAATGCTTTTTGTGTAGCAATACGGGTGAGTAGTTTATTCCACTAGATGAAGTAAGTGAGGTGAATAAGGTGAGTAAGCAATTTCATTATGAGACGCTGTCAGTTGTGTCTAAACGCTATGTTGCAAATTTGGCTCATGCTTGAGCTGGTTGTGAGCCAGTGGCTGTGGTTAATTCATCACCAAACCTGAGCTAACAAGCCCTGTGTAGGCTAGGTTGTATTAGATGGAGCTCTGTGCCACACTGAAGTAGCTGGAAGCTGTACTCTGGGAGCCAGGGCAAAGCTGTTTTGAGTCTGCTGGAAACATCCTGTGTAGACAAATGTAGAAGTGTTTGTGTGGGGTAAGTAATTTATAATCTGAATTTACAGTACCTTTACTGTAATGTTACTTTCTTTACAGAAATCAGTTAATGTTCTTTTTGTGTAAGCTGTAGGCTCTAGTTATTTCTTCTGGGGTTGTATTTATAAATTATGCATAAAATCTCTATTATCATAGGATGTATCACCAGTGTTAAATGGACTGATAATGTTCTTACCTCTTGATTTGCAGTAGTACAGCATCTTGTATATAATAAAGTTATCTTAAGTAAAGATCTTTGAAATAAAGCCATGACTTCAGGAATATTTCTAATATGATCCAATCACTTGGAAGGCTAAGTTGAATCTCCCCACTGCTGCACACTGGAAGGAGCTGGAGGAGCACATGCTGTGATGCAGCACAGTGATGTTGCTGTGGTGCTCACAGAGATGCTGCTGGAGCTGGCCATCCTTTTGTGGAACAGGCTGTCTGTGGCTGTGGATGGGTTAGACTGCTCCCAGTACTGTGAGAAGGCATTTATGTGCTTACAGGAAAGAAAAATGCCAGAAAAGAAAATGGAGACAGTACTAAGAAAGCATTTTTGTCATTGTTTGGATAGCTGTATATTGTGTACAGTCAAAATTTACACTTACAAAAGCTTGCAATTGGCAACAATGTAAAGGGAACAGTGCAATCTGTGCCATTAATATGTGTGTGCATGGGAGAGCACATGCCTGATTTAAAGGTGTTTGAGAATGCTTTTGTAGTTCTCTTGTTTTGGAAATTGAAGATCAAAGCAATGTAGGTTCAAAACAACAGAACAATGTGCTGGGCTTAGTTGTACAAAATACATGAGGATGAACTGTTACTGAGGGCAAGGCAAGTTCATTTTCATGGTTACTTTTGAGAGAAGCAAGAAATTATTTTTATGTTGGATCTCTGAAGACGATTTATTTTTTCTTCTCAACATTGATGTTTGATGGATACTAAAAATTGATGGAAGAACTTGTCTATTCTTACAATATATTTAAAACCTATTAAATTATACCATGTGTTGGAACAAGCTACTATTAAAAATGGCATTTGTGTAATTAGTTTTCCATTTTAATACCAATTAGAGTCCATAAACTTTTTTTTTGTTTACTTTTATGCTGTTCTTGGATTGCATAAGTTGTTTCATTATGAAATTGTTTTGGCTCAGTTGTCAGTAAATCGTCAATCCTTTTAAGTATTCTGGATTTGTATTATGGCAGCAGCAATATCATCCTGTCCTCTCCTTCTGTCAGCAGTCATTTTCTACAAAGAAGAAAAGTGCCCCTTTTATGTGTTTGCTGGAATTTTGAGAAATGCAGGTTATTCAATCAGTAGAATTGTGCACGTGTGCATGGGTGTCTGCCCTCAGCATCGCTGTAGTGCCACCTCTGAAAGCAGCATGGTCCAGAGAGGTCTTGGATAGTTGATACATTGCCTTGCATGGTGTTCTCTTTAGAGAGTTTGGGCTTTGGTTTTTGGGGAGTGGGTGGGATTGGTATTCTTGCCCAAATCAGCATTCCACTTGGGACTTGACCGGTGTCTTAAATTGGTGTATTTGTTAATGCATCTTTGTTGAGAGGAGTTAGGGAAAACTAATTGTCTCCATAAAATTAATTTTTGCAGGAATTAGAAGCATTAAGTCATTGTGAGTAAGATGCATTGCTCAATATATGACCAGAGGGTAAGAGGGGGCCTAGACCAGTCATATCTGTAAAATTCAGACTTCCACTAAAATGTAGCACAGCAACAGGGCTTAACTGGCTGTGCAGTGAGGTTCCTTGCCTCAGAAGGCTTTTGTGAAAAACGAGTAAAGATGACTGGATAGGCTGAAAAGCTGTGTTGCTGAATGGTTGTTAGAAACACCTTGTTAATTGAATGAGGGAGGAATAGATTTAATGCAATATGATAATAATTTATTTACCTGGTGGTATCTTCATTGTATTCTAATGAGAATTTGAGGGCAAAATTGTCAGGGAAGTTAACTTGAGGACATTAAAAATTAGGTCTTTCAACTATGGTGAAGAGTAGGGAAGAGATGGACCTTTGCTCTTCTGACAGCTTCTGTCTTTAGTAATTCCTCGTTGTGCTGTGGCAGTATGAAATCAGAAAACCAAATCCTGTGAATAAGAATCCTGTGGATTTCATGCTGAGAAGAGCAGACAGTGGCTATGTATGTAAGCATCTGGGTTCACTTATGGGGAAATAAGGCCTGCAGAAGGAAGCTAGACGAAGGGTGATGGCAGAAGACAGGCTTTCCTGGCAGCAGCAGTCTAGGAAATGGTGAGAAAATCTCTTCAAATTATTTGTTCAGTTGTGGCATAAGTACAGGATGGGGGAGGAAAGAGGGACTGCTCCTGTTTCTTTTTCCACAGCTGTCTTGGAGAGGCTTTCTTCTTGCTTCATAGATAATGGTGAAAGGTTTTTAGAAAATGACAGAACATGAAATTGTGTGGAGAAGGGAATGTAAGAGTCATTGCCATGTTTTTCTGGGATTTCCCTGTCAGGCTTGTACGCTGTCCTGCCTTCCCATGCGCCATAGTTTCCCTTTCAGTTCACTCAGGTTTCCTAATAGCATTTGAGAAGCTGGTTGTAAGTTTTGAAGTCCTGCTCTGTTAAACACACTTGAGTCACAAATTTTTCAGCACACATCTGGAATAGCAGTCGTGGTTCAGTTTGCTTCATGCCCTCCTTTTACTGGATCTCCTGAAGCATGGCTCATCAGCCCAGCTAAGCAAGCAGGCTTACAACACTTCCGAAAACTCTGTATTTTTTTTCTCTCGCAGGCTACTCAGAGATCAAGTCAGTAGATCTTTCAGTAACTGGAAATAGTTAGTATTGTTGGGAAAAGTTTGTTACCCATCTAAAATTTTGCTCATAAGTCTAATTTTTGCAGGAGACAGTTCTGCCTACCATCCTCACTTCAGAGACTAGGAGGGCCCCACTGATGGTTAGCTCTTGCATATAATTAGTTTTGAAGAAAACTTTTTGTGCATTGGAGTTAAAGAAACTAAAACTTTATATGCTTCCTCTGATAGTAACACAGAAGGCTGTGAAATGCAGGGAACAGTTACTCTGACAAGATTTTGAATAATTTCTGTGGGCAGATAATTTTCTGTATATTAAGTAAAGGAAACATATGTCCCTTGTGCTAGAACTTAGAATTCTAGTATGTCAGACATAAACCCCATTTCTCTTCTGAATGCATCTGTCCAACCTGCTTGTTACTTAGTACCAGACAAGCCTCATGGAAATGCAGATGCTTTTCTCTACCTAATCCAGTTTTTCCTGCAGTTCATTTGATCTGCATTTCTGATGGCTTTGTGGTTTTTCTGTGGTTGCATGTGAGCAAGTGCTTTCTGTATTAAAGATAGACTTGATCTTATATGACAAAAACAAGAGAAGCTGGGAAGAGATTTTAATTACAATTACTATGGAGAAACAGTTTTTAGTGAGTATATAGTTGAGGATATGACTCAAAACACAGTAGCTCGTTCCCTTCGCACACTTTTCTTTTAATGATTGCTTGGTCAATCAATCATTTCATGTGTTTTAGTGGTTAATTTCCTTCATGAATATCTAGTTATTTCCTGTGCAGCTCTGGTGTGTGGGTATTTTTTTGGTATTTTTTTTTTAACATCGTTAACGGATAAATGGTTTAATTAGTGGATTCCCAAACATGTTATCCGTGTCAATATCCTAGGTTGTTAAGTCTTAACCTTTCGTGAGCACTGAAGGAAGTATTCATATTGGGGATTACTCTTCCATGGGGCTACAGTACCACTGTCTAGCAGTGGATCTTCAAAGTTGCTTTTGAGGTTTTAGTTTTTCATTTGCTGTATACTCGAGTTTCTCAGAAACTTTTAAAATAAGCTGTGTTCTTCCTCCAAACTTTAGAAGGCTCTTTAACATATGGATCTTGGTGCCTCTGTTCTCTTCCTGAGATGCTTTTGTGATGCATCTGTGTGTTTTTTTCATTTTTATTAAAATTGCACAGCCAAACATAGACCAAGCATTGTAAAATGCCAGAATTCATGACTGCATTGTCATTGTTGTGAAACTGTCTTTATGTGGCTGTTCTGATTTTATCTGGCTAGGTTTTTTGGTTCTTCTTTCTCCTTTCCCCCCCCGCCCCTCAACCTGAGTGAGGCTTAGTGTACCCATAGTCTACTGAAAGTTGGGCTAGTAGTTTGTTACTAATCTTGCTCACCTCATGCCTTTTCTACGTTGCCTCTTTGCTCATCTGATAGCAAGATAAACTCCATTCAGTACCCATGGGACCCCTCCCAAATTGCTACTTTCCCCTTTCTCCATTACTTTTTTTGAAGTTCTGGTGAGTTGAAGCATACCTACTTTTAGTTCACTGTCTGTTCAGATGAGTGTTAGAAGAAGCTGTGCTATGGAGTGATGGGATTCTGCAGGTTAGGGCAGCAGAGGGGGACACATTGGAAGGCAGCAGGGGTTCAATGGTACCAAGCTGTTAATTGAGCTTTCATACAAAACTGCAGGTGAGATTTATGGTACAGTTGGAGTGGAGAGCACAGGGGAGAACAGAGCCATATGCAAAGTCTCAGAGCTGAGGGATGCAGAGGCTACTTTCTTTCCCCATCCAGCCAGATAGGCTGTGGCCTGTTCACACTGCTGCTGGCCAGTCCCTTCTGCTTGAGCTCTCCTGTTAGTCCTTCTCCTTGTGTGTATCCTATGTATGTGATTCCTTGGATCATTCACTGCTTTCTGATTTTCACAGCCTCTGCTTCCAGCACCTGGTTCCCGTGTTCCTCATTCTTTTGTACCCCTGTATGCCTGCTTCCTTTTTTTCCTCCATGATGTTCAGGTGCTAACAGGGGTTGCATTGAGACTGGAAGGAGAAACTGACTTCCTAGTCTCTTTCCCTGGAAGGAGCAGGGTTGTACTGGAATTGTTTTTCTGGAGCTGCTCCTTGCAGCTGGAGCAATCCTCTCGGATGTCCTGGAACACTGGAGTTGAGTGGCTGTGTGGCCAAGAGAGGTCCTGAGAAGCTGGCATGTTTTCAGGGGAGATTGAATCTGCAAAGACCCGAGCTTCTGTACTTCACAGAGTTATGATAAGCGTGTGCAACAATATTCCCTTCTTCAACTCCCCTGTACCTTCACTGACTTGAATGTTTTTCCTTGGGAATAGTAGGATACCTACAAAATTCGGGTCGCGGGCGTAGCAGTGCTGACATTATCTAGGAGACCATTATAAGACTCGAAGCAGGGGGGTGGGGAGGGACGGGTCAGCATTTTTCCTGTGCTTCATTGTTTCAACTGGCAGAGCTGTTTTAATTGACCTTCTTACAAGAGATGAGAAGGAGGCACACCCTCAGGAGGGAGAACTTCAGCCAAGGCAACTCTACTCTAGCAGAATAAAAAACAATAAAAAATTGCCTAATGAAAGAATGCCTAACAAAGCATACCAGACTTCCTAATGAATGGGTGGCACTGCATTATAGTAATGTGCAGATGATAAAACGTCATATTGCAGCAGACTTTAGATAGCTGCTGCTTTTTGTTTGTTGATACGCAGTGCTTCCAAATAATTCAGATGCTTATTCTGCATTGTACAGTTTTTCAATATTTACAAGCACTGCTCTTGTCACTATGGAATATATGCTCTAGGTCACCCATGAGGTTGGGCTAGATGCAAGAATTACCAGCTAAAGTTTTGTGGTTTGTAGTATGCAGGAGTTGAATTAGATGATGACAGTGGCTTTCTGACCTTAAAATATGGACCTGGACAGCTGGGGCCACTCTGTGCTGCCATGGTGGAAGTTAGGGACTTCCTGTGGCTGACTTCCTCAAAGGCTCAAGGCAGGGGGGAGGGAGCTGAAGCTGTGTTTCTACAGCTTTTATGCTTTCCTTCCTAGTACTGGAGCTGCTTTTGGATATGGGGAACTGAGCACTGTGCACTGAAAATATCTGCATTTACTAACTGAAAAGGAATGCGTAAATATAGAAGAATATGCCAGTACAGCTTATTCCCAAAATATGTTACTATGTGGTGCAAGGGACCTTTGGGTGAGCAATATCCGAAAGGAAACTTTGGAAGAGATACCTACCACTTCTAGAGAGACTTGTCATTTACAAAAGATAATAATAATGCAAACCACAGAAGTCAGTTTCCTGAGTTGCTGTAAATGTGTGTTTTTAACACTCCTTTTCTAACACAAACGTAGGAAGCTGGCAAAGTAGCTATTTCAGTGCTCTAGAAAAGTTTAAAGCGAAATAATCTAAGGAAACGGAAGCCTCTATTTTTAACCTTCTCCGTCATGGGAGACCGGGAGGAAGAAGAGGAGGCCATCTACTGTTGAAATCTCTTCAACATCTTACTATAAATTTAATCAGATTTCCACTGCTGTTTTAATGAAGATGTATTTGTTGATGTTATCTTCAAATTAAGACCACTGTAGGTTTGATGGCACGGTCGGTCTTCTAGAACTGAGCTTTATCTCCTGTTGACTGGTTTTTACTTTGCAATTTTCTGGTATATGTGAAATCTTATACTGTAAAATAATTCCCAGCGCTGCTTGTGCTGTTTTATAGTTTGATTTATTTTCTTCTTTCAAAAATAATTTTTTTTCTGAGAGTTTTAAGTGTTTTTTATATTGGGTTTGAGCAGATTCTCCTAAGATTTTTTTTTTCATACTGCATTATTATAATTCATTAGAAGAACATTATTTCACTAGATTTCACTGGATTTTTTCACAAAGTATTTTTTATTCTTGTATATGTGTAAAAGCATGATAGTGAAGTTATGAGTAATTCCTCATATTATTTATTGGCAACTCCTTTATTACTCTAACTGGAAGCTTAAATATAATACATTGTACAACTACTGGCAACCATAGAAGTAATAGCATCAAACTTCATGAGTTCAACCTCTTAAAAATGTTCAGAACCTTATGTTCAGATGAACATAAATCTGTAAAACTGGGATATATTACTAAATTACTAATATTGATTGGGAAATATACTGCATTAATGTGCAAGGTCAGCATTAAGGAAGACTATAGGAAGCAAGTGTATTTGGGGAATGATAATAATAGTAGGCTAATTGCATATTGGGAAAACGGGCTGGGTTAAGTTTTCCTAAAAGCTTGAAAATTAATGCCTGACGAGGGTGTTAACCTGGAGTGTGGAAGCACTTCTAAGAGTTTAAGTGCATGTTTTAGAGAATCTTCTCCACAACACCTGTATTAACATTATATATATGTAGATAACATGAATTTCTGTTTGTGACTGGTAGATTGAGAATGTTGAGAATCAAAAGTTTAGAAATTATATAAACGAACATGTCATGAAGTGTAAATAATTTGACAGCTACAGCTGTAATTTTAAAGGCAAAGAGTGAGCTATGGAGAAAGAAATGTAGCAAGGTTGCAAATCATTGGAGAACCATTGCTTTTTGCCTTATTTGGCTTAAAGAAATTATTTTACTTTGCAGGGGGGTTGTTGCTTCATTGGTATGAAAGATTTTAGGGAGATGAAATTTCTTCTGTTAGCTCTCCTGATTATGTTTGGAAAATAAGACAGATTTTAAGCACAGTTCTTTTTAAAAGGTTCATTTTTAGACCACTTTTAATATCTTACAGGTAATCATTAACTGTTTTTGTAATACCACTTAAAATATGGAGCTTTGAAATAAATGGGTAGATTGAGGATGCTAACATATACAATAGTCACTAATGACTTGTCCATCACCACTTCTAGGCAGCTGAAATATGCATCCATTTGTGCTTGACTAAGGGTCTGTTACTCCTGGAAGAGTGGGAAAACCCTAAATAATGAGGTGACTGCTGTAGATCAGTGCTTGCAAGAAATGGACTCTGAAACCAAAAGCATCAAAGATCCTGTCAACATATTTCCACTTCAGTTGCTTAGTGCTAAGTCAAGCTTAGTAACTGTTTAGGCAGGCGATTGAAACGGTGCCTTTGGATGCAGTGTGCGTGTCACATTATTTGCACTCTTTCACCCTCACATAAAGTATTGCTTTATTAATGTTGTTCAGAAACTTAAGAAGAGGAGCAGCCTGGCAAGCCTTCCTTGCAGATGTGCGGTGCAGTTTGGGCAGGGGGCTGCTGCAGCGCAGTGCCATGTCCTCTCTGGTTGCAGGTTTCCCTCCATGCCCGTGGGCACCCACTCCACTGAGAGGGGCTTGGAGCCAGAGCTGTGGCCTTTGACAAGGCAAAGTTTCTCTGGCGAAGTCAGTGCGTGACAACTCAGTAGCATGTTAGAAGATATTACATAGAAATGGTACAAAAGAGTCCATAAAATTTCCAGGAATGTGATAATTGAACATGTTTGAGAATGCCATATGTGGTACTTTTAGGAAAAATACAGGATGAGTATAACACATTTTCAAGTGTGTTGGAAGACAAGGAGGAGAAAAACTGTTTTGAAAGATTAAATGAGAAACGCTTGTCTCGAATTTCTAATATTAGCTGCCATTGTAGACTTTTCTGGGTGTGAGGCCTTTGTTTACAGTTTTACCTCACAATTTATTTTGAATAGGATGTATGTGAAGTCATGGTATGCATATTCTTTTGGCACTTATCTACACATCACTTTGTTCCAAGACTTGAAAAGAATGGTCTCTTGAATATGTATTTTTCCAACCGTTTTTTTAATACTCAGGCCAGTTGCATTTGCTTTTTCCTCCCATTGTTTGTCAGTTTCTGCTTAATTTCTCTAGAAATGGTTTTTGGTAACTTTTAACATGTGTTTTCTTTTCTGTTATTATAATTAAATAATACTTATTGGTGAAAGTAGTTTCACGAAAATAATTTCAGTAACATTTAATTGAGTATACTCCAAGTATAGTAAGTTTTTGGAGGATTGGGGCTTAAAATATTTTAAAACATCAGATTAACTAAATTTTCACTGGTAGTAGTGCTAGGCTTGTTTGTGCATATAGGCATGACGGATGTCTGTTTCTAGTGTTGTTAAACCTCAATTCATATGTAGGGGAACATTAACTATAGCCATTTCTAAAACATTGTTTCTCTCACACTACAGAAATAAAAAATCCCTTTAGCTGATGTTTGTTTGGCATGTTTTCTAGAGTGAAGGACCTTCTTACTGTATGAGAGAGATTTTCACAGAATTGTGGAATATGCTGAGTTGGAAGGGACCCACAAGGATCATATAGTCCACTTCTTGGCCTTGCACAGAACCATCTCCAAGAGTCACACCATGTGCTCAAGAGCATTGTCGAAGTGCNGTGCTCAAGAGCATTGTCGAAATGCTTCTTGAACTCTGTCAGGTTTCGTGCTGTGACCACTTCTCTGGGGAGTCTGTTCCAGTGCCCAACCACCCTCTGGGTGAAGAACTTTTTCCTGATATGCAACCTAAACCTCCTCTGACAAAACTTCAGGCCATTCCATTGGATTCTGTCACTGGTCACCACAGGGGAGAGATCAGTGCCTGCCCATCCTCTTCCCTTCATGATGAAGCTGTAGACTGTGATGAGGCATCCACTCAGTCTCCTCTTCTCCAGGCTGAGCAGACCGAGTGCACTCAGCTGCTTCTCGTACAGCTTCTCCTCAAGGCTCTTCACCATCCTTGTGGCCCTCTTTTGGACACTCTCTAACAGTTTGTGTCTTCCTTATGCTGTGGCACCCAAAACGGCCCCCAGCACTCAAGGTGAGGCGGCCCCAGTGCAGAGCAGAGCGGGACAATCCCCTCCCTTACCCGGCTGGCGATGCTGTGCCTGATGCCCCCCAGGACACGATTGGCCCTCCTGGCTGCCAGGGCAATGCTGACTCATGTGCAACTTGCCATCAACCAGGACCCCCCAGGCTCCTTTCTGCAGCGCCGCTCTCCAGCCTCTCCTTCCCCAGTCTGTCTGTACATCCAGGCTTGCCCCATCCCAGGTGCAGAATCTGGCACTTTTCCTTGTTGAACTTCATTCAGTTGGTGATTGCCCATCTCTCCTAATTTGTCAAGGTCTCTCTGCAGGGCCTCTCTGTCTTTGAGGGAGTCAACAGCTCCTCCCAATTTTGTATTGTCTGCGAACTTGCTTATATCTCTTCCAGGCCTGCATCCATTGGGATGTAATTGCATATATACTTCAAGATATTAATGTTAAGCTCTATGCATCTTCAGCTACTTGCCTTCTAGTCAGCCCAAAGACTACCAGTTAATGTAAGATTCTCTGTTTTGCTGAGACTTGTCTAAAGTGGTTTAAAGTGTTCACGAAAGTGTTTCACAGTGCTTTCCTTATTGAAGAATGTCTAAGTTAAGCTTCAGTCATTTGACACTTGAATGGTATTTAGACAAATCAATACATTGTGTGGATAAATCACTTGCATGTGTGTATACACATATATATATGCACACACTTGTATGTATTTAGTTATTTCCAATCTGGATAATTGGTAAAGAAGAATGATAAATTTAAGGGAGATAGATACCTTCGACGTTGTGGAGATAACCATTAGAAATGTACAGAAACTTGAATTACCATTGGCTGTTAGAAAGTTGTAGAAAAATCTCTGCTATAATGTTTGGGACAATCACATAGACTTCAAAATTTTGAAGAAAAGTTTAGTCTAGCAAGGTCAGACTTAAAGGTAACAAGATAGTTAATGCTGGTCTAATCCTTCTGGATATAGGACACCTGAGGTTAGCAAGAGAATGTAGTAGATGGGCAAACAGTTTTGAAGAAATTTACACTTTTGCTTCTCTACTGCTCTAGTGAGCAGTGATAGCCAACACATTTTAATAAACTGGAAGTGAAAGACGCAATGTAGTAGTGAGGATGTTTTAATCTTTTTTGATATAAACTTCAAGTGGTCATGCAAGAGTCCTTAGGAAGTATTGGACTGCATGATAGTGTCTTGCAGCATTTAAGACCGTTTTTGTTCTAACATGTGGAGCTTCATGGACTTGATTTTAGAGTTTTATGTCCCATTTTTGTTCCTTCTTGTCTACTAGGTACCCTTTTCCTGTCTGCTACATTTTCTTCCTGCTTTGGACTCCTCCCATAATTCTTGTTCATGTGAAAAATGCTTATTACTAAGAATTTGCTGGTAAGATCTTGCCAGATGCACTTTTTCACTCTTGCTCGGGTGACTTCCATTAGGAAAGTGCAGGTGTTTCCTCCTCATCTGATAGTTGCATACAGAAGTTGTGACCAGCAATCAGAAGTGAATAATTTTCTGTGTATGGGCATACACTTACACATGAGCGCATATACGCTCCTCTGTGTAAGGGTGAAGCACTTATCGCCTCTCCCACTTGACTCTTCTACAATGGTTTAGTTAACTGGTGGGCAGGATTGTGCTCAAATAAGCTAGCCAGAAATTTATTTTCTCAAACCAGAGGAGTCTTTGCAAAACTAAGGTTACAACTGTCAAGCAGTTTGTTAGAACTGAACATAGAAATGGGTTTTAGTATATTCTGAGGACATAGAAATCTGACAGCTGCATGACTTGCTTGTCTCCAGCAGAAAGTTGCAGAGTTGCAGTTTGCAGGATGGAAGAAATAAATGGATAACTATATGCCTGGCCTTTACTAAGTGGGACTTTGATTATCAATCAGATGTAGTTGGAAAATGCTGCTATGCACAGATGTTGGTTAAAAGTTAGAAATATTGATTCTGAGCGTACTTGCTCACTCTAAAGCTGTGCTGTGTCTGGACACTTGTAGTGTCATGTTAGGCTTCTTGCAAAAGTGGAAGAATTCAGATTGCTTCTCAAATTTTGAAATTCTCTGTTAAATTTTCTTTGTTGTTTAGTTTAGGCTTTTGATTCTTACTAATTTGGTTTTAGTTTTTGGGTTTATTTTGTTGTTTTTATGGGGTTTTTTTGAGTCTCACATATTACAGAAGTCCTCAAGATCTTGTAAATATTTAGAGATTTTTGAGTAGCACTGGCAAAAGAAAAGTTGTAAATATATTGCATGTTACTCCTTCTAGCAAAGAGCATATTCAATATGAAAGTGCAATTTGAAATCCATTTGAAATCAGTTTTGGAATCAGTTTGAAGGTGCAATTTGAAATCAGAAACCGTAGTCTCCTAATTTCCCCTCCTCACCTGTCTTATCTGCCACATGTCCCTGCTGTTTTCTTCTTACGGTTTATTCTCAACTGCCGTATATAATTTTGTCTGTTTTCTGCTCTAGATGTCCAGTCATCTGCTGTCCAGTCTGCTTTTCTTCAGCCAGTCCCTCCAGCAATTGTCTTTGCCCCACTGCTAATCTTAGGTTTTGGCTTGTGGCTTTGTACTGTTGCTGGTCACTTGGGGCTATCTGTACATACACAAACGAAATAAGTTTTAAAGCATTCATGGACAGTCCTACTTAACCCCTCTGCCCATTTTTTTACTGTTTCTCCTCTGTAAAAAACCACAATAAATTGCAGACACAAAAACAGTTTTCTTAAAGGCACTGACTTTTAACCTGCCTATGATTTTTGAGAAAGGCATTTTCATTGTGTATGCAAACTATTTTCATCAAGAGTTTCCCATAATATTTGTGTTCTGAGTTTGGATATGGATCATAGCTGCTGTTAAGAAATGGATAGCTGCTGGAAGACTTACTTGGCTGCTTGTGTGGAGCTGTTTCAGCAGTTCCTGAGCAGCCGGACAAGTTATGCGAGAGCTGCACTTGGACATATCATTTTGTGTTTCAACATGCTAAGCCAGTATTTTTCAGCTGTTTCGGTTTTGGGGATTATGAGAAAGGGTAAAACCAAAAATATATTATTTGTCTATTGGTGCTTATTAGTAAAGGTGTATTGTTTCTAGATCAGTGAAAGGTAAGAGGGTGTCCTTGGGTACATTTCTTAGACAATGTAGACTGCTATTACTTCTTTTAAGTCAACAAATCATGTCGGTTCTTTCCTAGCTGTGTAGCTTTACATACATTTTGCATCACAAAATCTAATTGTTCAGAGTTTAAATTAAAAAAATGGTCTGATAGTGATCACACATTTTCCTCACACTTCCAGATGTTGATTTATTACTGTACAAATGGCTGGCTAATGCCATCCTGTGCCTTCTATTTTGCACATTGGTGTATGCTGTGCTGGCTTGTGTTACTGTAAATTGAAGCAAACACACTGATTGGACAGTATTAGCACTTTGTCATCAGCTCATTTGCTGTTGAGGGGGAAAAAAAATATTAAATATAATAATAACAACAGCATAAATAGATGCAAAATACAGTGTGGTCTTAAAAAGACTTAATTTCAAGTGACCTTTAGAAGAGTTGGTGCTGTTATTTCCTTGCTTTAGGGTATCATTTTTTTTCCAAGGGAAATGTATCTCAGCAATGACTCTGAACACATTACTTTCTTTAAATCTTTGTCCTGAGCACAGAATTTCATTTGTGTAACTTTCTGTCTGGCTGTCTGTATTGTGGATTTATTTTAATGAAGAGCTGAGTAGATGTTCAGTAAATTACTTTATTCAGAGTCTGAGGTTAAATCACGTAGTAAAATGAAGATACGTTATTTGGATTAAGGAAATGTTAAAAGAAATCTTGAAAAGATACATGCAGTTTGGTGAACTTTGTAGTACTTTTGACTTAGCAGTTGGTATGTAATTTGCCAAACTTTATTTCAAAATCCAGTTCATTTTTATGACTCGGCCGCTTGCAGAGAGCTGAGTGGATGGAGGACAGATGAGGAGGAAAGCCATGGTGTACCCCGCAGTACTGTAACGGGATCGGGGTTCACGGTGGCATTTCCTGCGAGCAGCCCGTGCCCGAGTGGCGTGTGCTGCCCCGGGGGAGGCTGCGTGGGTCTGGCTGGTGCAGTTTCTGCCCCGTGGGGAAGCGCCTTCCTCCAGCCGCTGGGCAGTGCGTGCCTGCCGTGTCCCTGCCCTGCTGGGGACAGTGCTTGGGGAGGGCAGCCTGCGCGGAGTCACGGCACAGCTGTGGCTACAGACCCTCTGTCTCACAGAGGCTGCCCAGGCCAGGGCTGTGGTGGTGGAAGATGTCAAAGAAGTGCCTCCAGGACTGCAGTGTGACTTTTAGAAACAATATAATAACAAGCCTCCCGTTCTCCCCCTCAGTGTAAGCAGCTCTGCTTACCAGTGTCTGTGAAACAGCAAAAAAATCATCTTCCATTCCTTCTCAGTTTCCTGATTTGGTTTGTTTGTTTGTTTGTTGTTGTTTTTTTTTTTCTCTCCTTCTTGTCTATGCGATTGGAGGGAATAAGAGCCATGGTACAAGACAAGAGGGTTAGTTGAACTTTACAACAATGTCTGTAACTTAAATTCATGTTTAAAAGGAGGTAATTAAAAAACATTGACTGAAAGTGTGCACATGATTTCTCATTTTGCTTTTTCTCTTTCTTGCCGTGTGACGCTTTAGTTACATACTTGGCATAATACTTTCCTTGGATAAGCTATTCCTACATTTATCAGATTGCCAATTCTTTTCTAGTTATTCTACTACTAATTTTTAAATTGCATGGTATTCTTCAGATCGCTAATGTGAATTAATACAGTTTCCTAGTAAATCAGTGATACAGTTTCTGTATCCGCATTTGTCAGGCAAAACCATCTATCCTGTTAGATGACAATTCAGACTGAGATCAGGTTTAAGGAAATTTTTCTCCTAGTTGTCTGTGGAGGTGTATCAGATTTTATTAGATATTTTTTGCTGCCATTGGACCTGACCAAAATCAGTAACAAAATTAAAAACACTGTTGACAGCTGGTATTCTTGCATCCTTCTCTCTGTCTCCTACAGACAGTGACTTTTGTTCAGAACTTGATTCTTTTTCATAATTTGCCCTCATGGTTAGTGCTTTCCTCTTAGTCCATGCCTACTTTGAAAGGTGAGGTGACCCTACATGTAATTTAGGTGTCCAGACATTGTTTAAAGGAGGGCAACTAGTTTACAACAGTGTTTCTACTTTGGAACACCTTTTTGATTTCCTGTTCAAGGTCTTGGAAAAACAGGCTCTGTTTGTCTTAATTTAGTTCCTCCCAGGGGAAGTTCTACCCAATTAGACCTAGGGGTTTCAAGCAGCCTGGGCCCTCTAATGTGGCATCAGGGACATGGGAAGACTGAGGATCTTACCTAATATTTTCCAAAGCCTTGTGTTTTTAGTGATGTGATTCTGGTTTTGAAGGTCTATGACAATGAAGTTGCCCTACTCTATCTGTTAAACTGTGCTTTGGAGATGTGAAGTATGTGTTTTCTTTGGACTCAGAAGCTTTTCTGTATTATTTAAAGGTTGAGGTTTTTTGTGGGATTTTTTTTGGGGGGAAGGGAGGATTGAAATTGGATGCTGTTACCAATGTATCTGAAGCTGAAAGAACTTTTGAGGTAATTTATCTAAAATGGTATTTAGCCATTGTCTTTTAATGGCTTTTCTTCTTCCCATCCAATCCTTGCCATGAACTGATGCATTCAAGAAATACTTGTTTTGCTGTTGCATATTCAGAAAGCTGTAATAATGTGTTCTGGAATCCTTCTTTGTATCGTAGTGGAAAAAGATACCAAATAAGTATGCAAGGAGGAGAATAAACTTAGTTTAGTCACTTGTTTGGTTTTATTTTACGGACTAATTTCCGTATTCTAGCTGTTTAACTTGATAATTGATGCAGAGAAAATGTGAATAAAACTTGGGTTTTCAGATATGTCTGTTGGATTGCACGCAAATACCAGACTTTTATTTCTTCTTAATGAAAACATATAATTTAGACAGAGTTAGAAGTGGCAGATCTGAGGTGCATGACATTGCTTGAAGGGTTTTCTCGGGGCTTGATATGCTGGACTTGGATTATGGAAGCTTTCTTATATGATTCTGTATTTGCTTCTGAGGAGTTCAGAGTCACAAAAGATTGGGTGCCTAAGGACTGAAAAGGATCATTAAAGGACTGAAAAGTATCGTTACTTTTGGAAAGGATAAAGTCAGTTAATCTGAAGTTAAGGTTGGTTTTTTGATTTGTGCAGAAGTGACCCCCATGGAGAACTGTTACTTGTGCCTGGCCTGTAGGTCCTGTGGCCGCAGAGTTAATGCTGTAAACTGGTCCCAGAGGATTTGCATCTTCAGCTGAAAGTTCAGAACCTTCTTTTTGGTGTCTGCCGGTTGTTTTGGGGGAAACAGGAGGTGATCATGGGTGGTGAGCGTGTTAGTTATTGTTTACTACCATGATCACAGATAAATGCCTTAGTTTTTCTTTACTGTGAATAGCACAGTTCGGGACAGCCCTGTTTTTTGTTTAATCAAATATGGCAGCATTTTTGTTGTGTCTTTGTCTTTATAATGCTTTGAAAAGTTTTTTGTCTTTATTGCCATACTTCGAAATGTTTTAACAGATGTACTTGTACCTTGTACAATTCTTTATAAACAAGTAGAAAAAAATCTGTTCTATTTCATAGAATTTAAGCTAATTAAAAACAAACCCAGAGGGTAAAGCAGAATTTGCAGAAGATACTTAATTTCAGCAGTCAACTGCTGTAGTTTGTGGCTGACCTCCAATGCAGATACCTGTATCTGTTCCATTTTGTCTTTGTTATTCTGAAAAACCCTAGTTTCCTTAACTGGCAAGAAACTAATCTTGTCCTCAGAGTTGTGCTAGTTAAACCAAAAAAGTATTTTTTCGGTTCACTTAGTCAAAGCAGTGCAAAACACAGGCAGAAACTTCCAATTCTTAGTTTTGTGTCTTTGGCTGAAGGTCCAACCACGTAGGTATAAATGTGACTGAATCGAGTCAATGTGACATTATACTTTGAAGGGAATCCAATTTGGAGCAACTTTGATTATAGTTTAAAATGAACAATATCAACTTAATAATGGTCTGAATATCTGAAAGAGCATTTTATGAGTTGGGTTTTTTTCCCTACAAGTTTTCCTTCAAAACCATTAATTAAACTGTTCACACATGCTTTTATAACATTGTAATGAAAACTGGTTAGACCAGATGCATTGGTTTTCTTCAGTCTCCCTTTTCCAAAAAGTGAACATTGTCCTTGTCCTGCAAGTCTGAGTCCTGACAGGATCACAGAGAGCATTGAATTAAAGTTTTTGTGCTGTGAAAGGTTAGAGTATCATGTGCAGGTTTTATTTATGAATAAAGGGTGAGGGTATGTTTATATAACAGGGAAGCAAGTCTCATAACTCATTCCAAAGAAAATCTTGTCTATAATGTGGTAATTTAGGAGCTGATGTCTAGACTACTTTGAGAAACTGTAAACATGGTGTCTTCAGAACAAGACCATGGGAGTTTAAGAAAAAATGCTGCATGTTGTATGTTTAATATTTGACTGAATTCCAGGGAGATCAGGAGTATTTTGGCAGTATCTGGTCTGCCTGACTGCTAGATGAATTACTGAGCGTGCATATGTCAGTTCCTAGTAACATTCTCTTTCTTGAATGCAGCATCTTTGGATTTGCATCATTACATGGTGTAAACTACATATTTGTCAGTAATGGAAAATTTTTGCTTTAAATAGTGGCACACAAGTTTATGTACATCTTTTTGTTAAACTGTTTATAAGTGTTGGAGAATCCACCGATCAGGATCAAGCTATTACTTGACCTGAATAGCTTGATCTTTCTACTGTTGTGCAGAGCTGTTGAAGCATTACATTGAAATTAGTAAGGATATTTTTTTTATTCTACTACAGTTAATTTTGAACACTGTAATCTCAAGAATATTAAAATAGTTTCAGGAGGCAGGTGAATGCAGTTTTTCTGTTTGCTGTGTGCAAAGTTTTGTGCTCTTTGTTGGTGGTTGAATGGTGTGCTTACTGCACCATTGGACTAGCTAGAATGTAGCTGTAGTAGTATTTCTATCATTTGAAGTCTTTCCCACTGGATTGTTCTGGTTGGTTTTATTTTGGGGTGGGAAAGGACCTCCAAGTTCAATGACAGACATACTTTAGTTCAGACAAAGTTACTGTGTTATACAGGTGTTATCAGATGAAGGCCAATTGTGAATCTTAATGATCTCTCCATTCAGCACTGTATTTGTAAGCATAGTCCAAATCTGTTGTCAGAAAACCTTAACTGGGTATTACAACATACAGACGGAATTATATAGGTTATGCTATAGGTTATGCTCAATTTAAGTCAGTCCCTAAATTAATGCATGTATTTAATGTTTGCGAAGTTGTCATCGTTCTAGGTATTAAAAATACCTCAACAGATATTTGAGGAAGGCGTTGTATCTATCTCCCATGTATAATTGAAATTACTTTATTAGTAGCTTTTCAATAAATGAATTTTGTGACAGCTTTTAGAGGAAAACATTATCCTAGGGGTTAAGTAAAGATTAAAATGAATGTTTGGGTAATAGACGTGATTAGACTGAGCGTACAGGCTTTTACATTTAAATAATTTATTCTTCCTATTTTTTTATATACCTTGTTCTAGAGCAGTGTTAATTTAGAGACTTTCTGTATAATATGGGAACCCGTACTTTCAGTGTTCCTGTCAACACTGACATGTCTGTTTCAGTTTTCTATTACCCACTGATCTATCGAGACTTTGTCTAGCAAGGGCTGTGATATTTTAAGCTTCTAGATAGTAATGCTGTTACTTATTCATTACTATTCCTGCTCTAATTGCTTCAGAATTTTTCAGAGATATTTGTTTATTTCTCTTCTTTTTGAGGGAGAGGAAGTAATTTGGATATATCTGGACCAAGAGAATATCAGTGATAGTTGAAAATGTATAATTGAAAAGAGGAAAACTGTTATATAGTGCTGTCTTGAATTTTATACTTTTTTTTAAAAAGACAAGCGATTATGCTATGTTGTCATCTGAAAGAAGTTAAAACCTATAAAGCTTCTAGTAGTTTCAGCAGTGGTGAACTCCAGCTTCACATTTGTGTTCTTTGCAGTATGGGAGAACAACTGGCAGGACTGCATGCCATTATAATTAAATTGTTATACATAGAAACTAGAGGGGAGAAGCTTGTCTTACCTGTTCGGGGAGTATCTGTCAGCATATTTAAATGAAAATTTATTTTGAAACTGTATGTTTGTAATTATCAGCACATTCCTAAGCAGCATAACTAGTTTTTGATCAACTGGTGAAGGTATCTTCAAAACATGTAGTAACATTCATTGCATTGTAAACTCTGCACCTTTTGTATTTATTTTTGTTATTTTTATTTTTGCAGGATTACAAAGCCATTGACGTTTGCTGACTGTGTTGGTGATGAGCTTCCTTTAGGATGGGAAACTGTTTACGATCAACAGATTGGAGTTTATTATATGGACCACATAAATCGTGAGTAGATGTATGATTGTTTTGAGGAATACTAGCAAGCTGGTCTTAACTCTTGCCACTAACTTTGCTTCCAATACCATTTATACACCTCGTGCTACAGTGAGAAAATGTATGCAGGTAATTTCTTGCAGAATGTGTTTCCTTACCTTTCATATGGGGCCATAATTGTAAAGAATTCAATTTGTAAATAATTTTACAACCTACAATTGAGCTATAGTGTATAAAAATATGTTGGTTTGCTTGGTCATGCTGTGAAATATTAGTGATTTTGTTGTTGTTTTTTGTCATATGTCAGAAAGATTTTTGTGTTATATTCTTTTATTTCCTATTTTCCCAGTCATCCGTAGTTCACTGTTCTAGATTGAAAACCAAAATACATTCTGAGAGAAATGTGCTGATTTTTAATCAGAAGCACTGTGAAATACAGTAATCTCATCTTTGCTTAAGGAATACATGTTTTATGCTTTATACAGTACAAAATGCTATCAAAAAGACAACAGATGTCCCTTTTGGAAAATAACTTCAAATGCTTTCCCTTTTGGACTGTTGCTGAGCTTTGTATCATAACTGTGGCACATTTGCCAGTTCTACTTTTAAAAAAATATCTTATCTTTATAGCTTTGTACTGCTGCTGCTTTTACTGTTGTGCTATCATTAAGCTTCTTATCACCACTGAGTGAATGCTTTCAGTATTGTAGGAATTGGCAGTTGGTGGGGACTAAGAAAAGAAGAAAGTAGTTATGTGGGCTATCACAGCAATGGTAAATAGTATAATCTGAAAAACCAACCTCAATATTATCTACTTGAAATCTAGTCAATTAAAAAATGAAAGTGTAGAAATAATTTTGGGCTTCCAACCGTCATTGGAATTACTTGTGTATTGTGGTTTCACAATTACTTGCTTCAAAAAACCCAAACAACAGAATAATAAGTGTTCCTGTGGTATTGTTTGACCTACACAGGTATTTATTTGTTGTGAAATTTAACAAAGATCATTAACTAAATGATAAACTTTAAATAGCTGTTAATACATTAATCGCAAGGATAGATAGACAAGAAAATTCAAAGGCAATAAATACAGACTGTTAGGTAATTCTTACAGTAACTGTTTAAAAAAAGTACTAGTTTAAGGATTGCTGTCATGGTAAGTTTAGTAATGTTGAAATTTAATAAAAAGTGAGGATTACATTGGAGTACAGTAATGGAGTGCACTTGCACCCAAGTATGTGTGTGAATGCATATATTTTAAAAAAAAATGAGGGTATTGCCAACTCTTTAAAAAATTTTTTTTAAGTTTGCGGGTGGTTTTAGAGTCCCTGCAGAAAATGAGTAGAACATGAACTCCTATTGCAATGCTGCGACTTAAAAAAGCTACTGATAGGCCTCTGTGATAGGAATAACAATCACCATCATGTGCAAAAAAAAAGGGCTCCCTTTTGTTTTTCAAATTTTGTTATTAGCAGCTTTACCACAGACTTCAAGTTTGAACTTACAGAAGGGATATTAATCATTGTAGGCATGTCAGATCTGGCTTGCATTTTTTTCTCTGCAATTGAGAGCAAAAATTGTTGAAGAGAGTCTTTGCAAAGAACAGTTGAGTTCCAAATGATCAGCGAGTAGACAGAAAGAAAAGGTGAATATTAATGGATCTGGAAAAGTCAAGCTAATTATATTAGATATGAAATAAAGTTAATGTATGAACAGAAGGATAGAAGCTTCATGGGGACAGTGCTGAACTGAGTAAAAGGAATCGTTCAACAATTAACAAGGTTGCAAAATTAGTCTCTTTCATGATAACTAATTACTTGCAGCCCACAGATATTATCCTAAATGGTAATTCAGCCATCACAGTAAAATGGGTTTGTCACCCTTAGGCTAATACAGTGCTTTCATATACCAGCAAGATTTATAATGAGGGAAGACAGAGTTGATACTATAGCTGGATGATTATATTCAAAAATTAGTGGGATACTTGATCCAGTTTTTAAACTGTGGACAACAAAGGTACCAATCAAGACTGCATTAACTTCCTTTGTAGAAGTGAGAACTAATGAGTAGACAATCATGTGCATCATGGAGTGGTGTCAGGCAAGCGGCAGAGATGGTGTAGGAGCTGAAGAAATGTTTTTCTGAAATGAGTATGTCTAAACCACTTGGAATGGCAGCTTCAGGACAAAACATTTGGACTGCCTTTTGTGGCTGACTGGGTTAAATGCTTTATGCAGCATTGGAGTTGTGTTAATTGACAAAACAGTTAGAAGTACTTTGGTGTCAGGAAATACTGTGAGAAAATGCAAGGAATAATTCAAAGAGAGTCTTTCTACACTTACGCTTAGCTGGGACCTCTCATGCTTTGTGCACTCTCTCAAGCTTTTTGCCCTTGCACCTTCTAAAAGAAAACAGCAATATGTCTGATTTTTTTTTCTAAGTCTTTTGCTATGTTTGTTTACCCAGGAAGCAAGAAAAAGATTTCTAGGCAATAGTTTTCCATTTAAATAAAAAAAAAAACAAACCAAAAAAAACAGGAACAGAAGAATCTTCTGTAAATCTCAATGGTGCTTCCAACCCTGATCTCCATCTTGTTCTGTAAATTCAGTACTTTGTTGACACCCTTACTAAGCTGCTCTTGGCTGTTGTCCAACCATTGCTTAAAAACCTTGGCGGTTGCCAGCCACAGAATTCCTTTCCCTCCTCCTCAGAGTCTCAGGAGCCTTTGAAGTCTCCTCTAAGCAGTTGGGCATTCCCCAGTGACGGAGTAATATATTCTCTGCATTTGTCTGGGACTGTTCTTGAGTTACTATAGTGTTTTTTTAAATTGGTTGTAAAGAAAGGAAGGAAGTTAATTTTACATACAGTGTAGCTTTGGACTTGTTATGTGGCAAACTTGTTTAGAAATCCAGGGCAAAGTTTCATAAACTAGAAAAAAGCAGAGCTTCCCATGCACTAAAGAAGTTTTCTACCTCAGATGAATGCTGCTAGCTTTTCAGAAGGCTTCTGAAATAATTCTGTGAGAGATGCAGTGCCCTGAAGTGTAGGACCTGAGAAGGTTAATGTGTAATAGAATGTAACATCTTGGCCTGGACTGCTTATTGAGATTAGGACTAATAATTTCCTATTGAAAGAGAAAAATTGGATCCTGGTAAGCGTATCTGTTTTATAAATATTTACTAATTTCTCATAGTTTTGATGGGAGTTTAGCAGTTCTAGGAATATTAAAATTTGCACAGATTTCGGGGGTAGTTATGGACAGGCGAGGTAGCAGTGGAAATTGAAATGCCCTCAGTGAAGGTTGGGCAGCAGTCAGAACTGTTTTCCTCTGCTTGCCCTCCATGTAGAGAAGGACGACAAGTCAAGAAGCCAAAGCACATTGTGTCCTTGGCTGAGGAGATAGTTTAGGGTCATTGGAGCCAGAAGGGAGTCAAAGGGGACCCTGGGAAGTGGGGAGAAATTACAGAACTGTAGGCACTATCTTTATACTGTTTCAATGTGAGGAGTTGGAGGGAGAGAAAAGGTACAGCTGTTAAGAGAAAAGGTTATTTAGGAACCTGATCTGCAAATCTGTTGGAAGCACTGCTCTTTGATGAGCTTTCTGTTTTTGTTTATATGCTTTTCAGACAGCTCTCAAATGGTAGAGCTGCTAGCATGACCTTGACACTGTTAGAGTTCTTAAATCTGTTGGGCTCAATCTTCTACAGATTTGTATTTCATCATTGGCACCGGTATACTGAGTTACATACTCAGGATTAATGCAAAACATAACTGGCTATCATCTCTTGTAAGAAACTAAGTTTGGAAGAATTGCTAGGTGCTTAGCTCCTGACTGTGCTGCAGGTTTTGCGCTACTTTGAACACTGACATTGTGTCTGCGGCAGCTTCTTACTGGTAGAGCTTTAGTCATCAGAAATTAACATTACACTTAAACACAAGGCTTTACATGGACATCCTTATGTAAAACTTACTTGTTGACTCACAAAAACCCCCTAAATGAACCAGTAATTTTTTTGGATTTTAGTGTGTGTCATCCTCAAATGCCTTTGCAACTGCAAAGATATTGTTTTGCAGTAGTAACTTTGAAAATCAACAGATATGGGAAAGATTTTTTTTTTTGTGGAAACTTGTTTTTAGTGTGTGTTTAAATAAAAACTATTGTAAACCCTGTCAAGGAAAATCATCAGACTGCTGTTTCTTAAGACAAAAAAAGGAGAAGTGATTTAAATGCTTTTTGGATTCGATACTAAGATGCTGACTTCTCTGTTGAATTACCTTATTCTTCTTAACTATGCAGGGGTGGCCTCTGTCCTTTTAAGATGTTACACTTGCAAAGTTGTATGCAGTGTCATAAGATAGTTCCAACTGTTTATAGACTTAGGGGTTAAGCATTGAGATATCTTTTGCTTTTCCTTGTGATTCTGGGTTTTTAGGTAGTTCTTGGAATTTTCAAGTTGGCTATGAGGGAAGGTTAGAGCCAAATTACTGTTTTCTTTGGGTTTGCACTGATTTGTAAAGAAAAGAATAACGTCTAAATGCCTTTTATATTTAAAAAGTCTTTTCCTGTTCTTTTGCTCTGTATCCTTCCTTCTTCTCATCCTGGCTGGAGTGATTTTGGGCACTGTAGTGTCAGGTGTGCTGGTTGAGAATGGACATTAACAAAAATAATTTGGACTTGCTAGCACAAAGTGTCGTATAATTTTATTTTAATGCTTTTATTTTTTTCTCCTCAGAGCTCACACAAATTGAGGACCCAAGGGAACAATGGAGAAGGGAGCAAGAACGCATGCTAAAGGAATATTTAATAGTTGCCCAGGAGGCACTCAATGCCAAGAAGGAGATTTATCAAATAAAGCAGCAGCGTTTTGAACTAGCCCAAGAAGAATATCAGCAATTGCACAAAATGTGTGAGGATGACAGCCGTTCCTATGCCAGCTGTGAGTTCACTGGCTTTTCTTGTTTTTACTCACCTGCCCTCACAAGATGTGGTATAAGAAATAGTGTGAAGTATTTCCATCAGCAGATTCTTCTTTGAATGAAGGTCCTGACTACAGCAGTGAGCTGCTGTCCTTTGACTCTGCAATTCAATGTCTTCCATTTCCTGTTAGATTTATTACAACAGAGATTTAACATTTAATAGGGATAAATGTTAACATTAAAAAGAGATGTAACATTAAACAGGCATATAGCCCAGCTGGCATTTCTACCCATCTTGGAGGCAGCTGTAGTGATGCTTCCTGCAAGACAGCAAAGACAGGGCTGAATGTTGCTGGATGAGCCACCTACCTGCGCTCCTAAACTCAAAGATTATTTTCCACTTAACATGGGAGGGAGCCATGACCTTAGGGGAAACCTTATAGTCTGTTTAGCAAATTTATAAAGAGTTAGGAACAAGCTGTCGTGTTCAAGAGTACCTCTGACCATGAACTAGGAAACAATATTTCATTAGTTCACCTCATTCTTGAGTGCCAGCTTGTGATCCTGATGTTGGTGATACAGAGCTTAGATTCCCTGCCTTTTTCATTCTTCAGATGTCTCTGGTAGCGTGGAGTAGATGATAACACTTTTTCTGAAATCTGAAGATGTTACACTACTGTCATGGCTGTTGGTTGGTGCAGTAAGAAAAGATGTCTTTGTCAGAGAGTCAACCGGACTAGTTCAAAGAAGTGTATCAAATGGATATACCCAACAGCCACATAGAAATGTAGTGGAGTTTACTGTGCTGGTGGTTTTTCAATGGCTGTACAGTCGTTTTAACTGCAGGTTTGCTGTTAAATGCCAAGGATTTAATTAGAATGGGCAACTCTGCTTTAGCCTCTTCTGAAAATGTTTAAGTAATCTGACTGTGAAAAGGGGCTTAGAGCAGGTGTCTGGATAGAAGTGTTTAGCTACTGATTCAGTGGTATTTATTAATCCAAGGTAATTCATACATATGTCAAAATCCTTAATAAAAGATGTTTTCTAGAGCTGAGGTGTCCCAGATGGTTTGAACCAAGTACTTGGTTACTGTTGAACTGGGATTCTCATCTTTTTTGTTTAGTTTATATATATGTATTCTATGATACAGTTTGTGGCATAACTGAACAGTTGTGACCAGTCTTATTTCCCCCTCTTATGTTCAAGTTTCTCAAGAAGTAGCAAGATCTTTTCCTGTTAAGAAAGAATTTTTAAAAAAGAAACTATTGTTTAAAGTGTGTTTAGCAACTGTTTAAAGACCTGGAATAGAGTAAAGGATAGTGTCATCAGTGTTTTTTGAGATTATAAAATCTAAATCGACAATTATTATAAAACCTTTCTAGGAGCTTGGATGTTTTGTTTTTTTAGAATTTGCAGTAGTTCTGTGAGATATTTTTCTGAATTACTTCAGGTGAATATACAGAAGGAAATTTTTGTTGAAAATGTAAATATTCTAGAAAAATATAAACTTTTTAATATTTTTGAAGCTCTTAGAAAAACAAGTTATTTGAAACAGCAACAAAATATGACTGAAAATGACAAAATTGTGGGTTATCTGTAATGAAAGCAAATGTTACATCAATTTACTTATGTTTCTGAATCTTCTGATAGTTTAGGGTTTTGTAGGTATATCTGGAGTTGATAATGAGAATCTGTAAGAGCAATTATACAGTTTGCTTGTTTTGGGGTGGAAAAATATTTTAATTTTCTACTGATGTGTTAATATGTTTGATACTGGTTTAAGGTCATATGCATCTGTTTTGAGAAAATTGGATGGGCTGACTACACAGATGATCTTTTAAAATTTTTTAAAAATATCCTATTGGGGATTAATCATGCTGTCAACTCAAGATTCCCAAAAGCTTCTTCTCCACTTGTTTTTCTTAATTTGACTCCTCCACTCCACTGTGGGATGCTTGCTTCTCCTTTTATTGTATAGAAATATTAGGCTTCTAATTCGAGTGCAAATACATGACCACAGTTGGATGCTTATATTGCGAGTATCTTTGCCTCTACCACCACTTGTTTCAAGTTGTTGCATTAAAAGAACTAAAACTTCACAAAGTGTTTTCCTCCACTTTGCTTGTGTGGGAGGTGGTGTGAGCTCAGCGGTTGTGGGTTGGCAGGGAGGTGCCCATGCAGCAGTTTTGTGACTCAGTTGTGATCAGCACTGTTTAAAAAAAAAATCCATAGAAAATCCTGGATTTAGAGAATTAGTCCAGGCATGACTACTCGTTTTGGCGAGTTCCTGCACGCTCAACATGACCTTGGCATTGCAGTATTCTTTTGAGAGTCGAAAGGCTCGGTGCAGCCCCAGACACAGATATGGGTTTCAGTGCAGCAGCCTACAGCTCTGCAAAAGCATGGGAGGTCTGACAGCACAACCCCATCCATTCACATACCAGCCATTTTTCAGTGGGCCAGTGCTGCCTTGAGTGGCTCACTCCATAAATCATGGTTGCTCTTGCCCAGTCTGACTTCTAGGACCTTGACTTCATCCGCGTAGGCTTTAGCTTGTAATGCCACAGCTTGAAATGATTGCCTGACTGCAGATACCCTGTGTTAAGAGCTCACTTGCCAGGGTTGATTTGTATGTCAGTTCCCTACATTGTTGCTTTAGGAGGCAACTTCTCTCCCTAGCTGATATAATTTTGTTCTGACAATAATCTTTTTTTTAACTTTAGTCCCTGTCATACTGTTAATTCAGTGTACCTAGGAAGTAACTAGCAGTTGTTAATATTACACAAATTGCTTGCCTCGGTAGATTCCACTAACCTATCCTAGAAGCGAGTTGCTTTTAGGAAATATGCGATGCCGCTATATGCAATTTCTGGTGTTGTTCAGGAAAAAAAAAAAAAAAAAAAAATTTCAGGTGGGCCAGATGGAAATCTTCAGTTGTACTTCAGCACAGAGGATAATTTTAGAACCTAGTGACTTGTAAGAAGAATTAATGCAATGGTTTATTAAATAGTGCCACATCTTAACAATTGTATTAAAGAGGGGGTAAAAAGAGTAAAATACTGTTTTCCATCTGTTTAGCATTCTCTGGATTTTCAGCTAATACCAAGTATGACCCATATCAGATTAAAGCAGAAATAGCCAGCCGTCGTGACAGAGTGAGTAATCTTTTTTCGTTTTGTAAAAATATGAATTAGGGAAGGGAGGGAGCGTTTGTTTTACTTTAGCATTTACACTGAACGTTGCGTGCATTTATAGAAATATAGTGTTAAAAAGTGCTTTTTTATTCTAACCTGTTGCTCTGTTAAAACAGCTCTATATGAACTGCATTTCGGTGGCTTGCGAAGAAATGCTTTTTCCATGTTACAAGTACAGATGTTTTTGTCAGAGATGTCGGAGGCAAGCTCAGCCAGGCTTTCACAACTTGCGTTCTCTCTACGAACTGCCACAAGTAGTAAATGCTTTGCAGCCAGATTCTTTCAGTTCAAATACCCATTTTAAGCGAGGTTCCGCTGAACTGTAAATTTTTGGAAATCTCTTCACAATTCAGTAGACCTATTGGCCAAATAGAATTTTTCAGCTGATAGGCTAGAGCTCCTTTATGAGGAGAGGAAAGTTCAAGTATTCTGACAGTGATAGACAGTTCTGTAACAAAAATGTTTCATATTTATATATTTTGAAAAAAACTAGAGTCATGGTTTGGTACCATTTTGGTTGAAGGAAGAATAGTTGACTTCTTGAATTTCTCTCACGATGCTTTAGCACAGAGGAAAAGTCTGCACGTTTTTTCAAGCAAATTGATCATAAGCAATTATAAAAAGCAGTTTATAATATTACACTCTAGAGCAAATTAAATAACTGTACATTTCTTAATGGATAAAATGGGATTTAGCATTGCAGGCACTCAGCTCACAAAATAAATAAAAAGTACTTATCCTTGCAGGATAGTGTTCCATTTTTGTTGTAGTGACCACTTTTCACATGAGTGCCTCTGAAAATAAATCTTGTTCACCACCCTTCAAAGGCATTTATTCTATCTGTATATATTTATTACATGCTGACTAGTGTTTTCTTGTTTTACATAATCTAAATGTCAGCATATTGTAAACAAGAAAATAAACCTTATTTATTTAAATAATGTTTAAAGAAAATAAACAAGGTTTTCACTTATGACTATTTGCCTCTCTTCCTCCATCTTAAAATAAAATGACCTAGTGCATGCATAGGATAATATGCTCAAGTGACTATGTGCATAGGCATTGAGTTGTTTCAGGAAATAGAATGAAATAGGAACTATAAAGTTTTTGTATACATGATATTAGTGATGCATTTTTTCATTTTCCTTTTGGTGAGTGTTAAAGGAGCTGGTGAGGGTATACGAGTGTTTAGGGGCTGATGCCATGAATTTTGAGGAAAGGGAAGAGAGCTGTGCAGGATGGTGGCACTCTTGACAGTCCTGGTTTGCATCCTGGTATTGCTGCAAAGCCCCTTGCTCTTGGAATAGAGATGAAAAAAAATTAATTTTTTTGCTCTCTGTTTGTTTTTTTAATCTGTTTTGTAATGATTTTGCCATTTATTGATGTATATGTGAAAATCAAGAGTGCTCTGGGTAAATTCTAGAAAATATACTGAGTTTGATAGCTTAAGGAGAGCGAGCTTTTTTCTTCCATCCCTGCTCCTCTTTGGGCTTTCAGTTCAGTCTTAGCCTCACTACTACACACTGAAACACCCCTATCCCCCCACCCCATTTGTCTGCAGTCCCTCTCATTCTCCTCCCCCTGTTGCCTTCAGTTATCTGTCAGCTTTAGAGGGCAAGAAGCTCTTTCTTTGCAGATTATTTTTGGCTGTTCTGTGGTGTGCACAACCTACTCAGGTAACTGTTTCCATAAAATCACAAAATTAGGTTTTTGGAGACATCTTTGCTATGTCACTTTCAATTTCTGCCCACTAGTCGAATCAAGATAATTTGACAAGGGGATTGAGAGGACAGGATAATATGAAAATAACTCCAGAAAGCCAGGCTGCCAATTTTGGGAGAGAGACCAGTTCTGCTGCCAGTAATTTTGTTTTCCTGGATCGAAAAATTAACAGCATTGAATGTTCCATCTTTTTTAAAGTTGACTAAAAAATTGAAGACAGTTGAGAGGTGTCTCTGCTCCAAAGGGAGAAGAAAATTTATATGGATTGAAACTTGCTAGCTATTAGCATAAGCTATTGGAGAAAGAAACCTGATAGAATAGATGAGGAAATTGATACTTTGAAAGCTGATAGCTTTGACTGCTGTTTGATTGGGTCTTAATGATACTTAAGAAAGTCTTCTGTTATTTTAATACAAAATTTTAAAGCAAAAAAAAAGAAGAGAACTTAAATGTTCACTTTCAGTTCTTTAAAGTAGCTTAAGATTTTGTATTTAAAAACCACTTATTTTTATTTTGGAAGTTACTGTTACTTATTATTACTTTTAATTATTTTGTATTATTCAGCTTTCTAGGCTGAAACGAGAATTGGCACAGATGAAGCAGGAGTTGCAATATAAAGAAAAAGGAGTGGAAACTCTGCAAGAGTAAGTTAAGAGTTTGTGGGAGGATCTTTTGTTGGGGTTTGTTGTTTTTTTTTTTTTAAATTTACCTTGGAATGAATTTCACAGAAAAATGTTGTCAAAAATAAAAGCACTAAATGCTTTGCTTCAGACTTTCTGCTGTGATAGTGATGCAGGGTGAGAACAATGTGAAATGATGGAAGAAGGGTTAGACAGAATTGGTTGGAGCTGTGATTTCATAGGTTCACATGCAAGAACAGTTTTATAGGCCATGTTCTTTAACTCTTCCTTAAGATATTACCAAAGTGGAATTAGATTTTTAAAAATGTTTTCCAAATATTTTTTTGAGATACCTACTGCCTGAAGCACATCCCAAAGCATCACACTGTAGAGAAGTTTTCCCATGGCAGTACCAAGGCTTTCTGGCTGGGCACAGAACTTCTCTTAGGGGGAAATCTGCACACCACAACACTGCTTCTCCCTGTTACTTGATGGTCAGGCCATCTTATTCTGCACTGTATGGCTGATTTGTGCCTGTACTTTAAATCTAGTGGTCTGTGAGACCTTGGATTTTGTTCCATGTGTCCAGAATGACTGCATGTTGTAAATGTGACTCCTTTTCTTCTCCCAGTAAGGAAAGGAAGCTCAGGCAATTTGCCACTGCTCCCAGGCCTGTTAGGCAGCCCTGCTCTGTTTCCTGCGTGCTCAGTGGTGTCAAAGGCTGTGAAATGTTGTGGTGACCCTCTCCCTGCCACTCTTCCTGCAGGCCATCTGATGGGAACTGCGTGACTTCCATCGGTGTGTTGCTTAGCCACCTACACACATAGCTCATGCACGGGATGCCAGTGGGATAGGGAGAGAGGTTGCCAGGCCATGAAAAAGATGGCAGGTAAACACAGGTTGTGGCTTCCAGATTCTTCAGCAAGGCCAGTGGCTAGACCAAGAGCTTGAACAGCACTTGGATCCGCCTTGGATATGTGACTGTGCATTTAGAAACCTTGACCTTTTTTCCCGCATGCATGTGAACAAACTGCCTAATGCAGGAGCTTCCTGAAAATGTTGGAACTGTTGCATGTCTAATGCATTTTGCAACATAAATACAGCAGCTGCAGAAATATTTTGAAGCTTTGGATTTATTGCATTGATGCTACAAAGTATGGACTTTCACTTCAGGAATTCTGATGAAATTACAGGGATCCTGAAGCAGTTAGGGTACTTATTTTCCAATTTTGATTGGTACTACGATAACAAAACAGCATAAAGGAAGATTCTCAGGTTTAACTTTTAAAAAAGAAGGAGTAACCCATGCACTTACTATTTTTGCTGTGTTTGGTTGGTTTTTTTAGTAACAAAACTTTCTCTTTTTTTAATAAACAAGGCTCTTTTGTTTTAGAGTGTATTTAAAAAATTTCATAGAAGAAAACTTTTTCAACCAAAATACCAAAATTCTTCATTGGCAGATACAATGTAATCATTTTCAGGCATAAATGTGTTTTTATTGAAGCATTTAGAGGTAGTTGGGGGAATTGGTAATGTATGATATTAACTGAAAATTCATAAAATGAAGCACTCAAAGTATTTGCAGTTTCAGTATGCTAAGTAATATTTTAAATAGGGTCAACATCTCGATATGATGGCCTAGATATGTAAACAGTAACAGAACAAAAGCAATTTTGTCTTATGATTCTTAATCATATTTTCTTTGAGTAAGAATTGCTATGCCTTTTCTACTTTCTTTCTTTGTTTTCCTTCTCCTGGTTATTGGGTTATTTTAAGGGTATAGGTTCAATTATTTTATAAAAGGACTAACCACTTGACTAGGATGATGAAAGTATTTGAAGGCCATTTGAAACTCAAGATTGTTTTAATTAGTATAATTCATTTAAGATAGTCCAGCAAAGTAGTGCAACTTTTTGAAAAGTAAAGTCTGCAAATGATTAAGAATACAAATGTTAGTCTTGGATTATAGCCCAAGTCAAGTTGCCCATGCTCCAGGATGGGGTTATAGGAGAGACATTCAAGAGAGGAATTATTTTAAAGCGTATCTGATTAGTCAGTGGTCACTCCAATCATGTAGTTTAAAAGCTCAAGCATGACAACTTGGTGCTTCAGTACTGCTGTTGCTACTGTCACCCTCTGTCCTGTTGGTGCACTGGGTGGCACTTGTTCCTTGCTGGAGCTTGGGAGAGCTTTTTGCTTGTGTATTACCTGGAGCTGAGCTCTGCTCTCTGCAGTGACTTCTTCACTTGTGAAAGAGACTTCTGGTTTTGTTTTTGTTTCATGTTTTCAAGTGGGTTTTTTATTTGCCCTTCTGGTGAGATACATGCTTTTTTTTTGGAGTATTTTGCTTCTAGGAGAAAGTGAGCCAATTTGGATAGTACTTATGCTAACAACTGAAGAGAGGAGCTTCTCTCACCTCCTTGTGTAGTCAGTAGACAAATTAGCCTGAAAGCCTAAATGTACTCTAGGCTGTCCCAGTGCAATCTCTCCCCTACCTCCCGTATTTGTTGGGAGAGAAGGGTCACTCAAGTCAAGTACCAAGGCTGAAGTAGTTTAGTTTTTCCAGATCCTCAAAGTAAGTATATCGTCTAAAAAGAAATTCATTGTTCCTTCTTTAAAACAAAAATTCTGGGGTTTTTGCTCTGTTCCCCCTCCCTTTCCCTTCCCCTTTAAAGTTTATTGCATTTCAGACGTTTCCCACTTCTGTTACGTTTTCTAAATTTTTGGTCTGCGTCATTCTTCTTCCTTCTTGTGCTAAGTCAAATCTTCAAGTAACTGCCAAACTGCAAATGGCGTGCATCCTGTTCAGTTTTTTTAAAGGCATGTACATCACTTTATTTCAAGTGTAAGCCAAGAACAGCATTAGGAGCCGTCAAACTTCGAGCTTTACATCTGGCTGAATGTTTGCTTTGAAAGTCCTACCATAATGGCATCATGTGCAGATACTGGAATTTACTGCCAGGTGACTCTGTGCAGCCTTTGCTGGTTTTAACTCTCATAGAAGAGACAACTTTTATTGAGAGGGCAATTGGATTGCTCAGTATTTCCGTCATTTTGTGTTGCTGTCTGATTGAAACGCCTTTGTTAAATGCAGATCTCTTACATTTACATTTTCCATGTACAGTGTCTGCCTTGGACTGTGTTTTGTTTTCTGTTCTTTTTAATTTTAGTAAAATGGCTTAACCATCTTTGAGGAGAATGAAAAGAAAACAAAACCACAAAACGACTATAGAAGTGGGGTTTTATGAGTGGAGACACAACTGAGGGGGGTTTCAATACCTCTACAGCTTCAATACTGTCAGAATTCCATTCTTCATAGAGCTGCAGCTTTTTATTTGGACTGTATTTTCTACAGTTTCATCTAAATTTGGCAGTGTTGTGTGTGATAAACCTTTGGACATGGGTTTGTGTTTGCCCGGTGGGGACTTTGTAGAGCTCACTGTTCAAAGCCTGCAAAGATCCCCACGCTGCAGAACGGTGGACCTCGGCCTCCGCCAGCACCTTTGCCCCAAGGTGTGTCTCATCCTCTCGCAGTCCGGACTTACAGGGTTAAATATGAGCCTTTTCTGGAACAAATTCCTTCCTCTGGCCTGACAGCGGGGAGTGAGAAGGAGGAGCAGTTCCTTCTCCCCTGTGTTTTCGGTGACCCTACTGCTCCCCGGCAGGAATTTTGGAGGAAGAAGGCGTTTAGCAACAAAGGAAATGAAAACTTGGCCAGTTGGCCACGAAAGCAGAGTGAATGCTGTGAGAAGTTGGGAGTGACAGGGAATTAGGACTGGCTAAACAATTTGTAGCTGCAGACTAATTTAGAGGTTAGGAGATCTGACAAAAACTTTTAAATTAGATTTTTGCTCAAGTACAGGCCTGTGCTTTGGTGAGAATGGAGGAGTCTTGTGCGTTTGAGAGCATTTGGAGGAAAATGGAGGAACACGGAATCTGCCCTATAAGACTGAAACAATGACAAGCATATTAATAGTCCGTGTATCCTAGAAACATCTTCGTATCCTTACAGTCTTGCATATTAGCTGAATATTCTTGCTATTCATGCAAAGGTCTGATCTATATTTGTATCATGCTCTTTTCCATTAATAAAATGGAAGATTCCTGTTACCTCTATGACTTTCAGAAATAGATCATTATGTGAAAAAGAGGAAAAGAATTAACAGACAATAAATAACAAGTAATTTTGTAAGCTACTTTAGTCAGTTTGAGTTGACAGCAATACTGATTTAAGCCTAAATATTTTTGGCAGTAGGAACCTCTCTGATTCTTTCCTTAAACAAATATCAATTCATAAGCTGGGCTCCGAAGTGGCGTCCAGGAACATGAATATGTGGATAACTGGACAGAAATCTGGTTGAAATTAAATAATTTCCTTTTCCTGAAATGCCACCGTAGTCCTGGCAAACAGTATAATGAGCAGTTGTGTGGAAGGCATTTTCGTGTCTAATGCTTGAACATAGTTCTTAACATTACTGTTACCTTCAGATAAAAATGTGTTATCTTTTTAACATGACTTTTAGTGAATTGGATTAGTTGTTTTACCATGGTTTTATCTGCTCAGGATTTTAACTAAAAATTAGTGAAGACTCAAGGAAACATCTTGAAAACAAAAACAAAAAAACCCCTAGCTTTAATACACATGACATTTAAGTCCTTTCTTGTTCTTGAACCAGTATTCATAAAAGATGATATGTTTTCTTACGTAACATGGGAAAATTTGTGTTTAAATAAAAGTCTTGAGTTTCAGACTTATTTTGTGTTGTCTCCAAAAACAGGAACTGTCAGAAAAAACCCAAACAAATTAAAACTGTAGAAATCAACTTTTTTTCCCTAAATATTGTGAGCTACGCAATAAAACCACAGGATTTGCATTCACCCATTTTGATTTTTCATTTTAATGTTCTAATTTTAAAGCAAGTAGTCAGATGTAAGTGGAACTGCACTGCTTGTATTTTAACTGGCAGAACATGCTGAGAGACTGTTGTTGACACTCTTAGTTTAATATATCTATCTTGAAACTTCTTAGTTAGTCTCAATATTTTAAATAAAGTTTGGGTATTCTTCTTCTATATGTATAGCATACCCTCTCCTACCACATCTTTTTATAGATTGATGTCCTTTGTGATGAACAATGTGGTTTTATCTTTAACTCTGTTAACCTGACATACCTTTTCCTGAAGCTATTTGTTCTTAGCATTGGCTTAATGACCTTTACACTTAACCACCTTTTCTCTATATACATACTTTCTATGCTAGATTAACAGGAAGATTGAGTTTTCTGTATTTTAACAGGAACTTTACACGATTTTCAATAATTGCTGTAAATAACCTGTTAAAACCCCATAGCCATTTCTTGTAAATCCAAGACCAAATAGTTCTGGTAAGTTCACTATAGTCTCTTGTCTTGCTCTTTATTTATAAATCAAAGCAAATTATCAAGATGATACATTGGACAAGTCTTCTGCATCGTGATACGCTGTCCTTTACTCTTGTGAAATGTTGGAAAAAAGGTTGAAAACTCAGCCAGTGGATGTTCCACTTGACAGATTTTAATATGTCAGGATGGAAACATTAGTATTACTTCAGTCTTATGTCATGACTTGTGCTCTTGCTTAAAGATTTAAAATCTTCTGGGATGTTCCCATATCAGGTTTTTCAGTGCAGAATGATAACATCGTAGAGATATCTTATGGAAAAAATATTCAAAGAGGTCTATAATGGCAGGAAAGAATTTGCAATAAAATTTTAGGCATTAAACATTTCTTCCTGAGAAAATGAAATGCCTTTGTTAGAAACTTCTAAAGCAGGATCAAGTAGAAGCCCTGGAAGAGATACTGCAGTGTGTGATGCTGCATGAAAAATGTGGCAGCTAGAGTGCTCATCATTACCTTTTGAGTTATTACCATCTAGGTTAGTTTTAGGTTCATTTTACTTTTGATGCATGAAATAGCCCACAGACATTACTCATAAGTGAGCTCTGCATTAAGATATGAAACCCAGGGAATTTGTTGGTTCTGCGGAACCTGGGTAGATAATTGCTTTGCTTTGTCTTTAGAGCAGACTTGGCACTGAGTTCTGTGTTAATTCCGAGTAGAGTATAATTTTATTCCTGGAAATGAAGTGGTACGTGAATAAACAAGAGGTCTTAAAAAGCCTGTGCGCTTTCTAATTCTGAATTTGTCTTAATATTTTCAACAGGATTGATCGTAAGATGTCAAATGCTCATACAAATTACAGACTGGATGAAGCACAAGCTATAATGAGTGAACTTCGAACCATAAAGAAAGCTATATGCACAGGTGAAAAAGAAAGGCAGGACCTTATGCAGGTAAAAAATATGCTACTGAACTACTGAATATTAGTAACCTACCTCTGTTTTCTTGGTTGGGGTTGGATTGGGTTTACCAAGTTTAAATAAGGAAGTGGGATGGCCTAAACTGATTTTTCTGTTTAGTAATTACCAATAGCAAGCAGCTCAAAAAAGGTAAGTAGTCATTGTCTATATTGTGAGCACAAGACTTCATATGCATTTCATATTTTTGTCTTAAGTAATGTAGTTACCTAAGTTTCATTTAGCTCTGTGTTTTCATTGAATATGGCTTTCTATTGTTGCTATGTTGAGGGCTGCTGTGGAGTAATTACACTGTGGTAAGAAAAAGCCTTTGTGATTTGTGGTATTTGTTTATAATTTTATTTTATGTCTCTTTGTATTACCTATAATGAAGTAGGATTGAGAGTTCATGTACTAAAATGTTATTGAGGGGAGATACATACCTGAGTAGTGGTCTAACTTTTGAATGGATTCTGTGTCCTGCCTCTAGCTCTCAGTGGTGTGTCTGTTATTTATGTGATAGGAGATTGATCAAAGAACAGCGAGCCTCTGCCGTCACAGGGACTTCACTATAGACTTGCTAAAATGTGCTGCACATATAGAGAGGTGATAAGGACAATTCTCTTAACCCAGTCTTCAAACACTTGTTTGGATAAAGGCATCTGTGTTACCTAAAATTGTGGGCCCATACTAAATTAGCATTGCCATGCAAACATTTTTTTTCAGTTTTCTTTGCAGTAGTGTTTTTCAGGTTTTTTTTTCTTTTTAGTTGTTAAATGATATGGGAAGCTTATAATCTGCATATAATGAATTTCCATAGTTATGCAATTACTAAGTCTCCAATGTGTTACACGAAGATCATCTGATGGACCATAAATCCGTGTTCAAGTAGACAGAACACTTAAGTCACTATGAAAAGTTTCTGCCTTGGCAACCTTTAGCATATTTGTTATTTTGGGCTGGCCAAGTTTTAAAGTGATTCTCAGTCTTCCACATGCCTGGCTAGCAAGAAGTGATTAGAAAGGCAGTTCTTCATGGATGCAGTAACACACATTTTAGGAAACTAACTGGTAATATAAGGACTTATGTGTGAGATCTTGGAGCAGTTTAACTACTGGCCTTGTTTTTAGTTCCTCAGTAGATTTTTTTTTTTACCTCTTTTCCTTACATTTTCAGTCCTCATTGGCAATAAATCCAGCTGTAAACTTTGAGATGCTTTGATAATCATATTTGGTAAACCAACTTTAAATGTGCTTGCAGTTTCTTTAAGTAGTGTTGCAGGAGTTAGAACTCTAGGATCAAGGATTGGGCAGTGCAGGCAGGACCAGAATGTAGAGGTTGCACAAGACAAGCAAAAATGGAAAGTGTTTCATCCTTCTTCATGGCTCTCTGTGATATACAGGAAATACGAGTCTAGGAAGTATTGTTTTTTAATTAATGACAATCTTTTGTGATGAAATCCAATAATAGAACATTAGACTACATGTAGTTCAGGAGAATGTAGAAAGCAGTTGTTCCACACAAGCGTAGCATGCAAAACATATCTGCATGTTTTGATACAATGGCTACACAGGATTAAATGCCATTGTTTACAAGGTCTGCAGTTGTAAAAACTGTGTATTTTTGCTAGCTTACTGTGCTCTGCAAAAATATCCAGCTCTCTTTTTTAATTTTGACCAAAAAAAAAAAATTACTTTTAGTCTCACCGAAGTAACCTGTGCTATGCCTTTTTATAACTATTTGAAGATTATTGTCATAGATTTAGTTAGCTTTGTCAAGTAAGTGCAAATCTATTTTAAGTATCTTCCTAGTGAGTTCAGAATTCAATTTTTATTTTCCTATTAATATTGGAATTGTTTTGTCCTTGAAAACACTACATTTTAAAGCTGTTGCTGTTCATACAAACTTTCTTAGGAAGTTTTTTTATTTTGAAATTTGTTAATAGAGGATTTAGAAGTATAGTGTAAAAAATATGGGGGTTTATTTCAGAGAAAGGAAACAGACAGTTTCTTACTGCTTTTTAATTCAAATCTGGCCAGTGTAAGCAACAGAACTAAACATAGTAGAAGTGACTCAATCCTGTGTAGGTGCTTGGAAAATTGTGGCTGTTGTAGAAGTATGATAATTGCTTTAGTTGTGTGGGAGAGGGTGGTCAGATTTAAGTTGGATGCTGTGATTACAAATAGAGCAAAATATGCAGTGCTGCTTCTCTGAAAAAGTGGACAGACTTCTTATATAAGGTTGAATAATAAAGATGTGGTTAGGTTCCTGAAAGCAGTGTGTTTATCTCTCCTCCCCCATCTCTTTCATAATTTTGTTTCTGTTCAGTGTGCATATACTTTTAAAATGTTGTCATTCTTGGAGAGCACTGGACTTTGGTTTTTGTGGGGTTTTTATTTCTTCTTTTTTCTTTTCTCTTTGTTACCAGTTAAATTGGCTAAATAGGTTAGCTAGGAAGTGCACTGAAATTATGCAGAGTGCTCCCAAATCAGATGGCAACAGATAATGGTGAAACGACAGTGCTCATTTCTCTCTTTTTGGGTAAGTCTGGGCTGGTGTGCCTAGAACTTCACATTAATAGTAGGCTGCTTTGGCAGTTTCCGTGGGATTGCCATAAACAATTCTTAAACTCGAGATGAAGGATGGATTCCTCCATGTAGCTGGGGAGGAAATTACTCCTAGCAGTTTATATAAATTGTTTCTATCTAAAAATGTGCTAACTCGGGTTGTAATTTTCCATGTTAGCGTTGCTGGTGCCTGCTTTCACTCATTCAGCTAGATGGACTCAATGCATTTATGCTTGCCTTAGGGCATAGTCACCTGTGCATGTAGCTGAATGGTAAGGTGACGCTGCTTGGTGATTGCCACCTGTCAAATGCTTTCTCATTTTTAAGTAGTGACCAGGATTCAGCAACTGTGCCTGGATATGAAGCCTGATTAGCAGCCAAGTAGCCCTTCATTACCTGCCAGGGAGAATTCTAGAGAGCATCAGGAGCATACCAGGAGTTCATAAAGTAGCTGAAGTAAAGGCAAAAGTTTAGATTTAAATTCTCGCTTCAGGATCTGTGGTGTTGTGCATACTTGTAACATAATACGTGGTAGCCAAGGAAGGCAGATGGAACATAACTTAATAGGAGAAACCTCAGGCTTTCTGAATCTTGATTTTTTGTTCATGCGACTGGCTATGCTTTACTGGGAAGAGGCCATGATCTGAAGTTATTATTTCCATGTTACAAACCCATTAGGGATCCCTCTTGATCCTCCATGCAGCAGGAGTCTTGACAGGACTGGATGATTTCCAGTGAGTTTTGAAGAAGAGAATTAAACAGGAGTCTGCAGTTTGCATAAAGTAAAAGTTGATTTTTTTTCCCATGTTGTGGAGCAGTTCCTTTCGCAGCAAGTCTTGGAGGATGAACGGACACTAGCTAGGGATCTTTTGGCAATGTAGCTTGAAATTGAATTTGCTGGTTCAGGGCTGGGAAGAAAGTATATTGTTTGCCCTTCATACTAAGATGGCTCAGTTCAATTGGGAGGTGGCAGAAGAATTGGTTTTTTTGGAGGACCCAAGATAAGTTGAGCTTCTGGAGGCAAGTGGTGGTAGCCTTGTCCCACTGCCAGCACGTCTGACATTGCTCTGCACTGTGCTCTGTCCCTGCCAGTGCTGCTTGTGAAATCCCAGCCCCTCTCAGACCTGTAGAGAGCAGGCAGAGACTGAAGAGGGAGCAGCACATGCTGTCTGATACCTGGCATGTACCTGTGTCTCTCCTTGCCATTCCCTAATGGGAAGGAAACAGTGTTTGGATTGAGGGGCTGTCAGGTAGGAACACAGGCCCCCACTCCTGTGGCTAGTGAGCCCACTTGTTCACTTATCCTGTACCAGGCTGGGTGTTCTCCCTCTTTTTCATCTCTAGTGGAGGCTGCACTGAGGGAGGGGCTGGTATATGAGAGCAGAGGGATGGACCATGTATGATGGAAATGGAGGCCATTAGAAAAAGCTGCTTTTTCTGGCTAGTTTCAGGACTGCTACAGTTCCATAATCCTGGATGCTTCCTAGGCTCTGAAACCAGATGCCTTCATCTTCAGGGTAGCCTTGTTCTTCCTATTAGTAGCAAACAGTTGCTGTTACACAGGTTCATTTCTGGCCTCTACTAATTGAATTTGGTGTAAGAAAAAGAAGCATTGCTGTGTTACCCATTCAAAACTACACTTTGAAGACTAAGAAATCTTCTGATGATTGGATATGGACAGTAACCTCGGTTTGTTGCAAATAACCAGTGGTCAGAGCCACTGAAGTTCCTGAGGACCAGCCTTTTCCCAGTGGAGTGCTACAGAGTTGTCCCTAATTCTGTAGTTCAGACACTAGAGTAAGCAGTTTTACAAAGTTTTTTTGTGTGTATTTTTAGAACCACATTATTTGATTATGTTGTGAATTATAAATTACTACCTCTCTTTAAATTTCTGGTAATTTTTTTCCCCACATTTTTAGATTGTCCTTTATCCTGTGGTGAGAGGACAGAATGTTTTTAATTTTTGTTTAATATGTAATGCTTAGGGTCTCCGTCATAAATGACAGCTGGCACAGTGATTTTGTTACTAATGCTACATTATCTGTAATTAATGAAAAAGAGAGAATGCAAAATGAGAAAATAAGTGTTACCAACAATTTTGTTCTTTTAAAGGCGTTTTAAGGCCTGCCAACCAAGCTTATATTGTCAAAAAAGTTATTTTTGTTATTTTGCGTGATTCTGTTGTATTTCCCTCTCCCCTCAAAGACTGATGTTTCTGCTTTACTCTGACAGTTTGTGTCATTGTCTAGACATTTCAGCAATGTCCCTTGTTTAACCCAAAGTGTAAAATATCTCTTAACTATGTGAACCCTGGTTAAGAGAGCACAGGGATAATATCAGCTGTCATAAAAGTGCAATCAATACAAGGTATTCATCAAGTTGGATGAGATAACAGTAGTGACTAAGGAATGTAACCTGTGCAGAAGATGGCAAAAGGGCAGGTGAATCACATTTGTCTTCCCTATCAGCTAATGTCACGTTGACAGCTGCTAGATTTAAAGAGCTGCAAGCCATACAGAAGATAAAACAAATATAAAGTCTGTTCACTGTTACATGCATCTTTTAAAAGAGAGGTTTATTCCAAAGCAAACCTTTTGCATGCTAGTAACACTACAATGAATTTTACTTTCTGTAAATAGCTCTCTATAGGCGAGCTACCAGTCTTTTTAAACAATTTTTAAATTTGTTTTTTGTTATTAAAAAGTATTATAAAACCAATTTTTTCTAATGTTTTAAAATATGTCTTCTCCTTTAGAGCCTGGCCAAATTAACAGATGGATTCAGGAATAGCTGTTGTGTTACAGATTCCCTGCAGGATCTCCAGCACAATTCTACTTCACTCAGTGACTCCTGTTTACCTCAACAACACTGCGATGCTTGTTCTCAGACTGACATCACTGGAGAGGTATGCGAGTGTTCCTATGTGAAACATTTGCTGTACAAAATTAGCTGCTTTTGAGCTGTAGCGATACAGCGTTATATAGTCTTTTAATTTAAGAGGTGTTGACTGGAGCAGAAGGAAAAATCCGAAGTGATACTGATGGTGAGGGAGTTGAATTTGCTTGTTTCCACTGTGTGCAAGCTGTGGGCTTGGTGGTTCTGCTGCTGGAGCGTGGCAAAGGGATGCAGGCACGTGCTCGCGGGCAGTGATGGGTACAATCAGCTCCTGGACTCTGCCAGCCCAGCAGAGCACTTCTTGCATTGCTGCTTTGGTGACTGCAGGTTCATCTTGCAGTAACAGCTCTTGCTTAGGTATCCATGGACCTCTTCTCTTCACATTCCCAGCTCTCAATTACTGATATTTGTAATGAGGCAGGAAGGAAGAAAATTCTTTAGCCAGCTTGAAGTTGCAGTAGAGACATGATTTTGAATGAGATGTTAGCATTGCGATAGTAGTGATAGCTGTGAATTTTTAAAAATTTTGGTTTTTAAATCTTGTTTTTATCATGCTTGTAATCATTGTTCATATACATTGAAGATGTGTAGTAGATCTCTGCTCCTTTCCTCTGTCTAAGACAAGGAAAGTATTTGTTATTCTCAAAGTATTTTTCTTAATCAACAAAACTGCGATGTAGTCTACTATACCTTTGGGTTCAAATATGCCTTTAAATATGATATTTGAGAAGAACATACTGGCATTCCTTGGAAATGGTTCTATCTGAGTGAAATTGTGTACTCCAAATAATAGTAAGTAAAAATGTGGCTTGCACTAGTACTGTGGCAACCCAGTTGTTAATCAGTAATAAGACATACGCCTCTATGGATGACTGACACCAAAGCAAGAAGGCAACTTGTTTGTAGTTTGTTAGTATGGTACTTTAGATGTTACTTCACATTTAGTTAGAAGTCATCTCATTATTGGCTTTATCATCCTGTTTGTCCTCTGTTATAATCTTCCTTCACTGCTGAGTACTTTTCAAATTGGATGTCTCCAGGGGGTCCTTACAGAAGAGGAATTCTTGTTTTCAAGAAGATAGACTCTTCAAGAATCTGAGAAAACTGAGCTAATGCTAGACTGTCTTTCAGGGTGTTAGACAGATGGTGCCTTTGGGGTGTCATTTTTCAGATGGGTGGTGGATGAGATTATTGAATTCTGAAACGAATTACCAAAAGGAACACAGGAGCATTTTCCTATTCCCAGTACACAATCCAAGACAGGTACACTGTGGAAATTATGTTTATCAGGTATAGGCTTTTTGTAAGGGAAACAAAATTACATAATTATCTGAATCTTTTCACTGAACTATTGTTAGTGACATGTGAGTAGAAAAGAGGTGGAGTTTTTACCCATGGGATGATGGAGACAGAAAAAGCAGCAGCTAGAGGAGAACTCCGGAGGTGCAGCAATGCACTTGTATAGGAACTTAGGTTTGAACTATTAGACCCCATACACAAACTTCTGAGGAGGGGAGTGCTAATGACCTAAAATAGAAATTGCTCTAGAAACACTATGCAGTAGGAGTTGCAACATAAATACACATTCTACAACTGCTTCAAGGATCAAGTGGTTTTTTTGGACTAATGTTTAAAATGCACTAATGCTGTAAGTGCTGGGTAACACATCACAGTACAGGGAATGCAATCTGAATTGCTTCTAATAAAGCTATTCATAAAATAGCCATATCAAGTAGCAAAATATTTCAATTAAAACGCTCTTTGTCTTTTAGACTTGGATAAAGTTGAAAAGCTTTGACCATTTATCAATGATTCAATTAGCTAGCCCTTGATTTCCAGGTTAATAGTTTATTGAAAGGGCTCATTTATCTTCTCTGCTTTTAGCAATAAATGAATTTTGCATTGCTAAGGCATAAAATTGATTTTTTTATTTCTTATTACTTATAGAGGTATAGAGGTTTCTTTAGTGAGTCCAGTAAGGAAGGCTAATTTATCCCTTTCTTTATTGTGATGAGAGCGTTTTTGACTTGTTTTTTCCTTTCTTTTTCCTCCTCTCCTTGATCTTCAACTCTGCAAGTTTGGGTTTGATGACAAAACAAGACTTGTAGACAAAGTAAGACTGAACTGGCAATATGAAGAGGCCAAGAAAAGGTAATTAAAGATAAATCTATTGGGTTTTATATTTACTTTTGTGATTAAAGTTTTCAAAGTTGAACTGGAACCAGCCTCCTAGCTGAAATGTCTTTGGGAAGACTAATTTGCTCTCTATTGAGTAGTTCACAGATAATAAAAGTTTAGGTAAACATAAGACTTTATCATAAAATTATTATATTTGTTTGCAGAGATAAGGCTAAATGTCAGCCCTGTTCTGTACTTGTATAAACACTAAATTGTAGTGGTTCAATTAAACTGTTTTACATTTTTTCAACCGTCCTCCTCAAACCTAGGTATAAACAGTCTTTAAATTTATACTTACCAGCCTCATCTGTCAGGATATCCAAAGTTTGTATACCTGTGTCTTAAGTTCAGTGTACCGAAGCCATGAAAAAGAAAGAATGCAGAACTTTATGTGAGACAAATGAAGGTGTTCAGAGCTGAACAAAAGGGTACCTAAAAATAAACGTTGAAATTGGAAAAAAAGTCTGATAAAAATGATTAAAAAAGCATTACTTGAAATAGATTGGTTCTTCACTAAGTCCTTCCGTCTAAATGCTTCTTGTAATTATTTCTCTTGTGGAGGCTAGTCTTGCAGTGTTTTTTCATGGGTTTATAGAAGTTTTAAAAGTACTATCTACTTAAATAGTTTAGCGGGACCTCATTGCTTTCAAACTATTTACCACATATTCAGGACAATGGTGTGGGTACAGATGATGACTTGAACTCAGTAAATTAATGCCCTTATGATTATTTTGAGTTGTGCTGGTAGAATATTCTGTTACTGAATTTGACTGACACTTAAAAGATTCAATATAGTTAACTTTAAAAACCATAGTTTTAAAATTTGTATAAATTAGGTTGTTTTTTTCTTTTCAATATGTTCTATTCTACCAGTTTTTTACATCTCTACATTTTAACAAGAGTTAAAAAAAGAAGTTCCATTCTTTTACCTCTTTTTTTTCATGTCATAGTGACTTTTTCTTTGGGGGAATCTGTAATGCTGTCACACGTCTTGGCAGGAATTGAACTTTATAAGCAGTTCACCATTTTGTTGTTCTTGGAAAATTTACCCACATTTGGACACAATACAGGCTTCAGAAAAATTCAGTGGTACAAGCAAGTTCGGTAAACACAGCTAAATCTTCAGGATTTGTAACTTGAATGGAAGTCTGCACCGTACATACTGCGTGTAAATACCAGTGACTATTACCTAATGAAGGTTAAATAATTGGGGGGAAAAAGAACAAAACAAAAATATGTCAGCGTCCTGTTTGCTCACAGGCTAATTTAGCACTTAATAATCCAGTGATAATTTAGCGACTTACAGTTGCTGAAAGAAGAATGATAGAGTTTAGTTTTATACTGTTCGGTTTAACAGAGCCACTGATGCTGTGAAGATTGTATTAAAATTTTTTTAGTTCAGCTTTCTGACATACCTTTTCTGTGTTTTTCAAAACAATTATCTTCTTGTTTGTTTATTACAGGGAAAAGATGGAGTGGTGGTTTTTTGGAGGGGATGAAGAGATGTTGAGTTTTTATGTTAGTAGCAAAGCATTTCTCAGCTGGAAATGCTGAACATTTGTTTCTGCATGGAATGCAGTATTTTTGAACATCAGAAGTGAGCTGGTGTTTGATCTTAATTAAGTGTAGAAAATCTGGGTAACTAACCTTCCAACTAGAGAATGGTAATTGCAGTAAGAGTAGTTTTGCTTTCCCAGGATAGCAGCTCTGACAATGGTCTGTTATTTAGCAAAAGCATGTTAGTTGCTTTAAAAGAGTAGCCTTATTCTGCCCAGTATGTTGTACGGAAGTAATCAGCTTTCAGCTTTTGAGTGGAACTGCACAAAGCTCATTGCCCCTACCAGTTATCTCTGTGGTTGCATTCTTCATTTATCATGCATTCCTTCCCCTTAGCTTGCTGGCATTTCTGTAGGGCTTTTGTCTCTACTAAATATCTTTGTGTTCGTTCTCCCTTGGCTGGTGAAATATCTACTGTTACTGCACAGTGTGGGTGACGGAATGTGCTGCGATGGATTAAATCTACAAAGTAGAAAATTAAAATGCTACAGTATGTCACAACTGTAAAGCAGTATATTGTGACTGCTTGCTTGTCAAGCGGGTGTGGAAACATACAGCAAATAAGTACAACGGACAGACTTTTAATGGGAAACTTTTAAAATGCAGTGTAGGAGAAAAGTATGTCTTTTCCCTGAACAGAAAGCAGGAAAAAAGCCCCACAAACTGAAGGACAGAGTGTTGTGTTTTAGTTGCTCTTGTGAGCAACTCTTGTGAGTTGCTCTTGAATCTAGCCAGATATAAGCAGACTATTTGCCAGATATAGTAAAAAGTCTTTAAAAATTAAAATATGTTCTCTGTATATGGAGTCTAAGCAAGGAAATGCAGCACTGGGATTTTTGAATGAACAGTCTTGAGGAATTCAGGAGATGAGACCCAGTGATTGCAGAAGAGTTGGCTTGCACTCCCAAAATATCCCTCCTCCCTCATAAAGGATAATTTCATTTTAATTCCTCCTTCAAAAATCTCTCTGACTGCTGAATGGTTTGGCCTTTGCATAAATTAAGACATTCACATAGCTTTTTTCCCCTGATCACTTTCCCACTGGAAGGAAGTCAGATGATTTGCAATTTAATTTTTCCCATGGGTATTTCAGATGTTGTATTCTGTGGATTCTGACATTTCCAGCATGCTGGGGAAGAGATCCTCTCCCCTGTTTCTGATCCAGGCTCTTGGAGGAGTCTTGTAAATTCTGCTTTTTAACTCACCAATCATGCTAAAAGCAGGTTCAGTCACTTTTCTTCCGCTCTGTGCTCTTCCCCCTCCCCCATTATTTCTAAATAAACTGTACTTTATTTCCATGAAATTTCTCCTCTCAGATCTGCCAGTGTGGCCCTCCAGAGAAGCAGGAGGGGGAGGGAGGACGGTCTTTTTGAACAGACAGCCCCAAGCTGCCTGGATAAATACTGTTTTTAGTTTCAGTTGCTATTTCAGTGAGACCACCTCTCATGAAAGCATTTGCACACTGGAAAGTGTACCCCTCAAGCACTTTTCTGAATAGACTGCTTCATAGCACGAGAAATCAAAAGCAAATTGTTTTTCTTTGATAACTCTTAAGTTGTGCAGTTCAGTATAATGACTACATGAGGTATATTAGCAAATGTTAATGAAATGTCATTGCTGCAGTGCCTCTTATCCAGTGAAGTGTATTAATCGGTAGATGAAAAATAATCCCTCCAATAAGAAGCAACAAAAGTTTTAGCTGTGGGGGGTTTTTTGTTTGTTTTTTGTTTTTTTTTAAAGAGTCAGTCCGATGCTAGCTAACTTTAATGAACTAATACATTTAAACATCTTCAACCAGCTTACCTAGTTTGGGTAGTATTTATTTGTATCTTCTATAAATTTGAATTCAAAGATGTTATTTTTTCCATTCATTTCATAGAGGCTTGCAGTGGATGTCAAGAGATTTATTTTAGCCTTGAAAAAACCTCTTCCTCAGATATGCTTAATATTTCTACATTTGTCTTTAAGGGTGTTACTTCTTTCTGTTCAGTATAGTTTGTTGCAAACTTGTCTCATTTCAGAAATTACATTTCAGTTGGGCCTTTAAAATCACTAGCATAAGCAGAAGTGTGTCAGTGCAGTTTGTGCTTATAGTGACAAAGTACGTGTTGATTGGATACTGATAGCAACATGCCAGCACTAATACAATAACATAGTCAAGTATTTTCCTTTAAAATTTATCTTGTATAGGCAGGTTTCAAGGTTTAATTACTTAATCTCTGGTGAAATTCAGTGGATTTGTGTGCTTTATTCTGCTGAACTAATCTGAAAATCTGATTTAAGGATGAAGTAATTTGTTTGATATCACATAAATACCTGGCTCAGCCAAACCTTAATCTCCCAGTGTTGGTTTTTAAACATAAAACATTTTCTTTGGGTTATAAAGGGAGCTTAGACATGCTTTTGAACTTCTTTAAAGTTTTATACTATTTCACCTGTGCATTTGGGAAAACTTGCTTTTAGCAGATTTTTGCAGTTTTCCTAAAATCTGCAAAATGCCAGTGGACTCTAATGGCTTCATGAGTTTCTTAAGCCAATTTAAGACCTCGTTGTTATTGAACGAATTGGGTTGTCAGGAAGGCTGGGTATTCCACAGAGCATACTCGCGTTGTCTGCCAAAGCCACAGTGGCACATACTTGCAGGAACAGCCAAAATAGACACAGTGGAGAAATTTTGTGAGCATTTGGCCAAGTTCCCCAGCTTCTTGTTCTTTCCGTTTCCTTCTTCATCTTTATCTAGCGTTCCCCTTGTTGGCTATAAATCATAATCCACGCTCAAGGTCAGTACCTACCAGAAATTACCAAGTACTTACACCCTTCATTATGCATCTTCAGTCCCACAGCCGCCTCCTTTGGGTATTGCATGTGGGAGATACTCCCTGTTACCTGAAGTGTCAGAGAACTGGGTCCAATTACAAGCTGAGGGAAAAGAGTAAGCAGGGCTGATTTATGTGATCTTAGCCGCTGTTCTTCAAATCGGAACTGGAATATTTTCTTTGTTTTATGCCCACTGGTCTTCCCGTACCACAGGTAACAAACGCCTCAGTTCTAGAGTGGTCTGGTATGTCAGCCAAAAGCCTAGGCATTTAAATGTAGAGGAGTATTGTTTGGTTTCTTTTTTTCTCCTTGTAAAATTCAAACCATGTTAAGTTTGAAGAACAAGTGCCAGCCGTAGGATACCCATAATTTGTCCATTTTATGATCATGAGTTAATACCTTTGAATTGGTTCAGAGTATTTCCCTCCGCAAGACACCTGTCTTGTTCATAGTCTGAGTAAGGATCTAACATGGGGTAAATCGTGATTGTAAATCACTCATCTCACAAAAAGTGATTTTTACTCACTTCTTATGCTCTATTTAATAAATATCCTCTTGAGCTCAGCAATATAACTTCATTAGTGCTGGGTTCAGATATCACCCTTGGAAGTGATTTTCTGGACATTAACAAAACCTTTACCTCTCTAGGTATTTTCAGTGACAAAAAGGTTGCTCTATTTTGTCAGTGGAAGAGAGAGCTGTGTGGAGCTATAATGATTCAGACAAGCTACTAAATTTAATTAAATTATGTCTAATTAAATTTTGGAAATACATGCCTTTTTTTTCCCCGTGATGCAGTTTGTATAGTAAACTGATCTTCATCCTCATGCTGTGTCTGCATTATCTTGAGCAAGATATCATTCTAGATACCTTGGTATGGCCATTTCAGGGGAAGTGTGCCATTTCAAGTCAGTGTTTGCTTGAGATCATCATCAGGTTAAACCTTTGTCATCCCATCTGTCCCCCTCCCTTAACAGGAACTGTTATGTTCATCTCCATTTGAAATTTTTAAATACTGAATTAAGCAGCAAGTTGGCCTGCCTACCTAGGCAACCAGTCATTTGATACCACCTACTCCATTGAGGAATGCAAGTTCCTCAGCACTTGTTATGCAAGGATGGGAATGGGCAAAATGCCTGGAATGTTGATGGCTCAAAATTAACAGTTTTTTCCACAGGAATATGTTAAATTGCTGGATCAGTAGGGACCTCAGTATCTGGCATTAGGCCAGATAAAAGCACTCTTTTGCAGTGACTACAGTTAAAAAATAGTATCTTAAAAATACTCATTAGGAAGGAAAAATGTGTTTGAAAAACAGAGGCTTCATAAAGGATCCTAAATATTTTTTTTCCCACTCTAGGTTGCAATCTATGCCAAGTTATTGATTTATTTAAGTGGATGTTTTAAGGCAGGTTAGTATATGCACCGAGTATGAAAACAGCCATTTTCTTCTAACATACCAGCAGTAAGAATGGCTGGTGTAGTACGGGCTTAAAGTCTGGCATAGGCAAGCACAGTGAAATGGCTTATTTATGTATTTATTGTGATTGGAAGAAAAGTTCGTGTTCAAGGCGACAGATTGCAATTGCGGAACATACTTAAGAGGACTTTTTTACTAAGTTCTGAGCATAACTAAACATGACTACTCAGTTTTTTTTTTTCTTAGTTTTGAGTGAATGAGACCATAAAAGCCTTAAGGATGTCTTCTAGCCAAGGAGATAAATATTAAAAAGTTTGTCACTGGTAGCTTTTTGGAACAACTTACTGTACAGAGGGATTCCTCAGTGGAAAGCAAGCAACAAAATTGCCCAAAACCTTCAGTTCATGTGGAGGAAATAGAGGTTGCAGAAAACTGACTTATTGGTGCTTCAACAGATTCCTGCATTATATAGTGTTTTGTGCCTGCTTTTTCTTTGTGTAAAGGGGAAACTGTAGAAACAAGAAGAGCTAGCTGAAAGAGCTAGCTAAGAGTGTCAAGGGAATCAAAGTAAATACCTAATCAGATTTTGGAACTCTTCAGTGCTACAAACCTTGTCCACAGCAGTACTTTTCCCCCTTTAGTAACAGTATAATTAAGTTATTGTATGAGAACTTCCTACTTTCAAAGTATCACCATAACAGAAATTGAAGGGAAAAAACAAACTTTAAGCTGGAATGTCATACACAAAGGGAGTTACGTGCTCTCAGCAAGCTCAAGGATCTAAATTAAAACCTCTTGTATTTAGTGAGGGTGGTGTTTTACTCCACAGACAAGTGGAATCACTGGTTCGCTAGCACTGAATAAGGGGGTTCTCTTCCCTGATCATACTTCTCTCTTCCTTGTTGCCTTCATTAGTGTTCATTTGCACCTGTGGTCTGCTTCTTAACCAGCTCACCCTGCAGCGTAAGAATAACTAGCAAAACAATTGTGAGCGTTAAAATGAAGGAAAGAGGCAGTCCTTCAGCTGTCTTATGAAGAAACATAGAGACTTCAGATGAATCTCATCTTCTTTTTTCCACAAGCTGTGTAAAAGCTTATGAACACAGTTACTCAAATAGTCCAGGCTCATCTGATTCACGCTTGCTTGCCAAGCTATGATAACTCAATTGTACCGGAATCCTGTGATTCTGTTGAAAGGATCTTGAGTCCCTATTTGTTTCATTTGGCGCTGAACACCTGAAAATCAAGCTGTATGTGCTTCGGGAGTGTTTACTGAATCTTTAACAGCAGAGCAGCGTGGGTAGGGGAAAGAAGGGATCCTGACCCTGCTCGCTCTTCCTGGCCCTGACATTTGGTCAATGGGGCGAGGTGTTCTTCAGGAAGCTGCATCTGGAATTCATGCACAATAGCTGAAGCGTGAAATATGGTAGACTGTATGTATCGATTCACAATGGTGCTTTCAGTAGCTATTGGCAGGAAGTTGGTTATTAATGCAAGGAGGAGGAAATGGCATTGAAGGGCTTGATAAAGTATTCTGCTTTAGACAAAAATGTGACATAATACCCAGTTTCTTTACTCGCTGTAAATGAAATCTAAGGTGTGGGGAGGAAATGACAGTGAAATTCTTACTCATATATGAATGCAGTTACTGCAGAATGACTTACATTGATAGTTTATTTCCCTTCCCCTGATAATAAGATGGCCAAATACTTCCCAGATGTCAGTATGAGATAAACCTTATTGCGTGAGGGTTTTTTTCAGATGGGAGAAACCTTGCCTTTGTCATGTCTGTGCCTTTTCTTTTACTCATAATCCCATGTTATCACACGGTGGATCTTCTGTTTGTGTGTTATGTGCCTTTACCTTGCTTTGTTTGTTATTAATTTTCTTTCTTACCAGATATTTCTGAAAAATATTATTTTAACCAAAACCAATGAGCTATATCCCACTTTTATGGCTGGCTTAAACTTGCCTTTATTTATTTATTTAAAGGGTAGTAATCTTGTAGAGGTACTGATCTTTGTTTGTATGCTACCATTTCAAAGTGAAGATGAAACTGAAGTGTAAACTGCATAAATATTGTGCGGTTCTTGAGTTTCAAATGTTCAAAAATCAGAAAGCTAGATTTTCTCTTACCTCTAATTTTAACTGTTACATTCTAAAATGTCTAAATCGTCATTGCAAGACAAACTTAAATACCTAGCAGTAAGTGTTCTCCCTCTTATGCCAAAAGAAGCATTTGTGAAATGTCTAGCTGTAGTGTTCTTGGTAATATTGATAAGAGTTCAAAATTTGTTTTTTAAAGGACATTTTCTTACAATGTCAGCTGTGGAATTATTCTTAAAACTGTTGTTTCATGTAATGGTTCAGCATATTGAGATACAGGAAACTACTTTTAACTATAAAGCATACTACAGAAAAAAACCCAAGTTAGCTTATTTAATTGCATATTTTTATGATAGATTCATCTAATGCCACTTGTATTTTGTAACCAGTCATTCTTTTTTCCAGACTGATGTGTCTGTTTTAATGGCAGCTTTAAAATGTTGTTATCATTTAGGGTAGCCTAATATTTTCAGCCCTTTGAACCATTCCTCTGTGAGGTGGGACATGATTGTGTGGACTTGTTGTCACTAGTCTCACCTTCAGCTTCTTCAAATTCTTACTGCACTTTTGAGATCCCAGTTTAAGATCTGATGGTAGAAGAATGAGGAATGAAAAAATACTCAGCTTCATCAGCTATACAGGCAGCAAACTCAAGCTCTAAAATATTAATTGATTTATTAAAAACTGAGAAAGCTGTGAAGACAGATATTGTCTATACACTAGGTAAAAGCACTGTAGTTTTTGCACATCTACACATGTAGGAGCACTTGCAGTTGTTTACTGTTTTAAAAATACACAAACAATTAAAAAAACCCCTAAAACCAATCAACCAAACAAAACCCTCCAAAAACAAGCCCACTCCAAAACCCAGAAACAAGTAATTTTTCCAAACCCTTCTAAATTTTCTTGGTTTGATATTTAGAAGAAAATAGGCACAGGCATCAACAGGCTTCATGTTTTACTATCTTTCTCTTCTGCATTTTGAAATATATTTATCCTCTTTTAAAGAGTGTCGAATATACAACAGCAGCTGGCCTTGCTAGATAATGAATCCTGGCCAGGAATGGCTGAAGCGGACAGGGACCGTCTTCAGCTCATCAAAGAGAAGGAGGCTCTTCTTCAGGAGCTGCAGCTCATCAGCCAGCAGAGACGATCCCCAGAAGACATTGCACGTTTGGAGGAAGAAAAAAGACGCTTGGAGGATGAAATTCAGCGAGCTCGAGCAACGTCTGCTCATGGGGCCACTGAAAGGTTTGGGAACTTGAATTGTTTTCTTCTCTGTTGTGAGATCCGTATAGGTAGCTTCAAAAGGGAGCGTAGGGAATTTCATTGTGTTTAAGGAAAAGGTAAGTTACTAGAGAAATTTAGTTTCAGAAAAGGAGAAGACTGCTCCTGACTATCATTATTTAATTCTATCTGTCTTGAACTTTTTGGAAGCAGAGTTGCAGGGATGTCGACTAGTTAGTTTTCCTTTCATTCATCTGAAAATTCTGAATAGGAAGAAGAAATCTGAATAGAATCCCAAAAGATGCTTGGATAGGTCTGAGGGATACTGTGTGATAACAGAGACCTGAATAACAGTACTTGGATAGTGAAAGATTTTTCTGTTATTTGCAATGGAGTCATACTCATCTCCAAAAGCATCAGAACAAAGATCCTTTGCTATATTTAGTTTCTGCCTTATAATAGGAAAGTTTAATGCTTATGTTTTTGCTGCCTTCTATATACAATATTTCCTTTTCATTTGCAATCTCAGCAGTGGGAACACATCCCAATTCTAACATTCAGAGAATATAGTAAGCAAAGTCATTCTTAAAAAAAACCCAAATTATATGTAAAATAAACAACTCAAAAACATATTAGTGGAAACAGAGTGTTTATTTCAAATTTGCCTAGCTTTTCCTGTAGCCAGAGAAAAGGACAAAACCTCTTAATCTCTTTTTTACCATAGACTGCTTCCAGTGAAAGCAAGAAACTACTTATTCTTGCTTCTCGTAAATAGTGGTAAGACCTCAGTTTTGACACTTCAGGAAAACATACAAGAACCAGCTTTAATGTGATCTGTGTAAAGGTTAATATTTACACAATTAAGACACTTTAAAAACATTTGAAAATGCTTTCCATATACAGATTTTGACAACTTCAGTTTCTTTGAAAATGCTTACTTCAGACAGTAAATTCAGGCAATAGATAGAAAATTCACAGCCAGCCTACAGGCCAGTGTAATATATTTTGCAATTTTTGCAATATCGTTACATTGGCTTTCCAGCTTAAACTGACAGAAAAGGGAGTTCACTTTACACTGTCGTGTAGTAAGTTTTATTTGTTGTTTTTGGGCTCTCATGTTAGGTAGTGCATACTGTGTTGGCAGGAGGGCCAAGCTATTTTTCCATGGAGTTCATGCTGTGGAAACCAGCATTCCAGTGTGGTACTTGATATTTCAAATGCTAGCAGAAAGTTGAGCAGAAGTTAGAATAATACTGGTGGGCACTCTATTTTGTGTGGCAAATTGGAGGAAAGCTTAACTATTAGTAGCCCTAATTTTTTGTTCATTTGTTTGTTTTAGACTCAGAAATAACCAAAAATGTTCCTAATTCTGCTTTTGTATTTCCACTTTTTTCTAATTGTGAAATACAAACGTGTTTCTTTCTTAAACAATTAACAGTTCTTTTCTGTTACTGAGTTTTAAAGGCACTGAGTTACACACAGATCAAAATGAACTTCAAATCTCTGACAGAGGTTGGGGTTTTGTTGTTGAGTTTTTTGTTGTTGTTATAGTGTTGTTTTTGTTAAGATTGGCTGACAGCCTTAGTTGGAGGCATTTCTTACCTTTTAGCACAGGTACCTACCGTGCAGCATTGATCACTGTGCAGTGTAGGTTCTTAAGTTTGTGTTTTACAGTAGATGGTGTGAATATCTCTGCTTTCCCCTGCAAGCTTTTTTATCAGTTAAGTTTCTTGTGTCCATTTGTCCTTTTCTTTTGGTTCCTGCGTGCAGTGCCTATGTGGTGTAAGTTTGCATAGCTGAGCTGCAGCCTTCCTTGTGCCACTAGTTAACCTGGCCTGGGGTGCACAGAGGCAGGAGAAAACCCTGAGAGCTGCACACGTGCAGCCTGTGCCATGTGCAGTGCAGGGAGCCTTCCCAGAGGGACGTGGTGTTGCTGGAGTGGAGCGCTACAGCCCTTCGCCAGCCAATGAACTGATGAGGTTGGAGGTTTATTGAAACTAATGCTGCTGTTTCATCCAGGAGGACTCACTTTCTGTTGATTTTTAAATCCTGTTCATTAACATGTTGAACTCTGCAGCTGAGGAAGGTCTGAGGCAGTCTAATAAGTTTGATCTGCTTTCTCCAAACTGTCACAATCCCCATTTCCAGCCTTGTGATGCAGGGCTGGAGCTGTAACTTTCCTGGACATACAAAATGTACAACACAAACCAGAATACTACCCTGATACTGTCTTGAAGTTCAGTGGTTGGGCTTGGAAAAACAAAACATCAGGAAAAGAATAGATAGTAGATAAAATCTATTACTTGAAGTTCTAATAATACAGAATACAGAATTTAAGATGTAGATGTATGAGATTGATGGCATTATATTCCATTTGTGTTATGGCAGTGGTACTGCGTAATTCAGCTGCTTGTTATTAGAATGGGCAAAAAGTAAGTTGCAGCATGAGATTTTTCTCATAATGTAGTAGTCAAGATGTTGTACCACCTGCTTAAATATAAGAGCTTAAATCTGACATTGGTGGTTATGCTTAACAGAAGTCCTTCAAAAATTTTCTTGTTATCTTTGAAATTTTACACTAATTGTCTTGGATAATAGGGCTATTTGGAATATTTTTTTTGTGACAATGTGGAAGGTCACAGTATTTTAATGACAGGATCAGATTGATGCAAGAGGGAAAAAAAAAATCTTGTAGAGTTTGATATTTTTACCTAGGACTTTTTATGACTTTGCTAATTGCTGTAATGTATTTTTCGCATCATGACTATTACATTGTGCTTCAGTTACTTTTCTTGTCTGGGAATTCTCCTGGAGTCTTGGTTCTTGTGTTCTTGCTGGAATTACCATTGCTGCATATGAGCAGCATAAATTACAACTTTTCATTAAACAGTGCAACTTTTAAAAAATATTCCAAACTTCAATGCATTGATGTTTTTCCACACTTGGGAAGCTCCTAGCACTTTTTGAACACTACTGTGATGAAGAAAATAGTAATATGTATGTGTTTAATTATAGGATACTGTTACAGGAGAAGAGAAATTGTTTGCTTATGCAACTAGAAGAAGCTACGCGTTTAACCTCATATTTACACTCCCAGTTAAAAAGGTAAGTTACGTAAAACCAGCAGGTTTTGAAGTAACTACAGCAGAGAAGAATATTAATAATGTATGAAGTTTATGTTTTTATACTTCTGTGTATGTGTGCCAAGTAAATTAATTTTTTACTACATTTATACACTTTGCTCTGTGGAATGTGATGATTTGGATGGATTTTTATAAATAGTATTAGTGATGGCTATTTGGGCTACATTATTAAGTGTATCTGGGAATTTTATGTGTTACCTTACTTTCTGAAAAGGAGATAAGTTCTTAAAATCTTTCGTAATATTGTTGCAGTTTTACTAATGGGCAGATAGCATTCTGTTAAGTTCTGTAGGTTCTTAATATTCTGATACCTTCAAAGGTAGAGGGTTTTGATCCCTGGTAAGATGACAAAATTAAATACAATAATGTGTTAAGACCCACACAGAAGTCCAGAATGTTTTGCATATTCATAATCACAGCTGCCTTTTGAGATGCAGCTCTTGGAGATTCCTCAGTTTAACACCACAGAAGCATCAAAAGCTCAGTTCCTGCTGAGTTCCTGTCTCACTTCCTCTCTCTCTGGCGCTAATATTCTTCTCCCTCTTAACTGAGAATGTAAGAGGAACTGGAATAGGATTCATCCTAAAGTCTTTTTATTTTGCATTGGAAAAACCTGTGAGAGTGAAGCTTATAGAGCAGTTTGTTAGGATTTTGCAAATTTCTTTGCACTTCTTCTCCCTGGATTGTTTATGACCAATCATTAATGTAAATTTGAGCTGGATCATGGTAATCTATCCTTCCTGCTTTACATTGAGTCTGCTGATTCAGAGCCTTCTCTGGCCTCTTTTCTGCCAAATCACAGCTGCTGACATGTTGGAGGAAAGAGTAGGCTCATCCTGTTGGATTGTTGTCTTCAGGCACTTGGCCCTGATCTGATTGTCACATGTGCTGCTCCAGTCATGGCTGTGCTTGAGACCAGGGCAAAAGACATGAACTAGACTTTAAAATGCCAAATCATCTTTCCATGTCACCATACCGAATACATGTAAAATCGATTGTGTCATCTGGATTAGTGTTTTAATGTCTGCAGTGGTGGTTCTGATTATATTTGAAAGGGCATTTTTGTGTTTTCTCTTTCTTTGCATGCCATAGTCTGTCAGCTAGCACCCTCACCATGTCCTCTGGCAGCAGCAGGGGATCCCTGGCCTCCAGTCGAGGATCCTTGGCCTCCAGCAGAGGCTCCCTCAGCTCGGTCAGCTTTACGGACATCTATGGCCTTCCCCAGTACGACAAATCAGACAGCATTACAGACTACGGGCAGCACTTGCGCTTTGACATAATTCCCTTCGAGTCTCTCACAAAGGATGTGCCCTATGCTGATCCCATTGGACACTCGAATTTCAATAAGCAGCGCAGGTCTCTGGATACCCCGCAGTCCCTGGCATCCCTGTCATCGCGGTCCTCCTTGTCATCCTTGTCCCCTCCAAGCTCGCCTCTGGACACCCCATTCCTCTCTGCGTCACGAGATTCTCCGTTGGCTCAGATGTCAGAAGGTTTTGAGGAGATGGCAGGCATAGGAGCCCTGGAAATGCTCAGGGCTCAGACCACAGCCTTGGGTGACGATGATGCACAAGGCACGAGCTCATCTCAGATGTCTGCTTACCCTCTGGACAATGAAGGGCTGCGAGAAATGGGACCACACCTGACTGCTGTCCATACTGGTGGAGGTGAGTTTATGGGCATTATTATTTTGTCACGTTGTCTTAGAAAATGTCACGCAGACCTAAGCATGCCAGCACAGTAGAGATTATTTCTCAGTTAGGCTTATTTTACTACCATCAGTTAAAAATTGCATGGTAGATGTTATCTTTTAAAAGCCTGACCAAAACATGGGAAAATCCCCCAAACCCAAGCTCTAGTTTTAGGGCAAAGAGGTGAAAGAATAGAGAAATTCTTGTCAATAGATCTTAAAACAGTGGTGAATTGACTTGAAGAAAGGGAATGGAATATAAGCTTTAATTGGAGTGTAGCCTGTCAAGGACCTAACAAGAATGAGTAAGGTATTAGTAAGAAAAAGTATGGGTTAGTTACTTCTGAGGCCCCCAGTTGTGCTGATGTTGCCTTTATTCTGATAATGTAAAGCAACACAAATCCAGGAGAGAGAGGAAATAACCAACAACCACGCCCTACAAAAAAACTCAAACACAAAACATGAGGTGATGCTGCTGACAGTGCTTGAAGGCTGGCTGACTCCGTGCTGAATTTGTCCATCCTCCAGCCCCGGTTCCCTTGTCCAAGTTCTGTGATGGAGCAGAAGCCACAGTTGCATGGCTGTCATGAGTGCACGATGCTTCATCGGCAAAGGAGCATCTTTTGTAGGGGATGTGCAAGGCGCTGTGTATCTGCTTGGCTGGTTGTCTCTGAGCGCCTGCGTGCATTGGTCACAGAGGAGCGATGGGTGCAGTTAGCACGGCACACACACCGTTGAGTTTTCCTTTCCTGCTGGACTGTCAAATTGATGGACTTGCTTTAGCTTGCATTGGCAGAAGCTTCTGAAGCACTGCAGTTGAGGAACAGAAATTAGAGAAATCAAAAGAGGAAACAGAAAACTTTTGAAGAAATGAAACAAAATTAAAAGCCCAAGCACAATGACAAATTTATTTTCCTGTTGTGACCAACCAAATGAAGAACTGCTCTTAGTATGAAAAAGATAATCATGATAACATTTTTGTGTGTTGACTTCCTCTTTTTTAAAATAAAACTAAGCTAGTAGAGAAAGACTTTTAGAGTTTATTTTAGTATTAAATTTTGTGATTCCCATTCCATTTCTATATCCAGAATTCTGTGTTAGCAATTGTGTAGAAAGTTGCATTTGGGACACATGATGTCAGGAATAATATGAATTATAACCAGAGAGTGGATCATATTATCCTACCAAAATCTTGTTTGTCGAGTGTTAATACAAAGACACACTGACAGTATTTAGAGAAAACCTTTCAGGTTTTCATTTTAAAAAAGAAAACATTGCCACAGTGCAAAAGCCTGTATTGTTCAAAAGCATTTGAGTCTAGACTCACCTACTTTCCTTAATGCAGCTAGCACTGCTAGAAGATACTGCAGCAGAATTTACTTTTGCTAGCTGTAAACATTTCTAGTGCCCATATTGTAGCTTTCAGACCAAAAAAACCAGAATTCCAGAGAACAGCATGAAAGCTTGTGCTTAAATTAGTGCTGTGAAGAGACTTCCTGAGGCTTCCTTTAAACCTCAAATCAGACCACAGCATGTCTTCACCCATTGTGGTAAGTGAAAATATCTAAGTAGTTCATTTATAGCTTGTATGTGTTTCCTAGAAGTGTGAGGGCCTAGGCAGCAATACAGGATGAAGGGCAACTTCCTGCTTTGATTTTCCTTTTCTCAGTTCTCTGCTATGTTTCTACACATTTCACATTTCTCTGAAAACCTCTGTGCTTAACCTGCTGTCAGTGCTGCAGTGTCCGGCTCCTAGTCCAGAGTTTACAGCTTTCCTCTATGTACAACAGAGTATTTTATGTTGCTTTTTGAGGAAGAAGGTATGGTTAAAAGGTAGCCAGGCTGCCTTTCTTTGAGACTTTTTTATTTTTAATATTTGCATTTGGAAACGATTACTTAAAAAAATTTGACCTTTCTGATTTTTGACTACTTTGAGTTCCACACTCTCTAGCTGGTGGTTTGGAATTGCAGTGCAGTTGTTTGCAAGTAGCAGTTGGAAGTTTTGAAAGTATTTTGGTTTTGCACTCTTTCCCTGGAAGAATTGCATGGAGCATCCCGCTTGTATCCCAAGCATCCCAACTTGGCAGAGTTGGGATCTCGCAGATGCCGGGGCTTTTGGGTTTCTCTGCTGTACCATGCAGTGTGCCCTGCTGCTGCCACCCGATGGCCTGGCAGCAGAACGCCACGCTGCAGAAACAGGAGGTCTTGGTTCCGGCAAACCTTTGCCTGTTCCTTTACCAGACAAAGTATGAGGTAATGTTGGTAATCTGCAAATAATGGGGGCTGGGAGGATTAACACTGAATAAACTGCATGAACTTTGCACTGATGCAGCCCTGGAGCAAGTTCAAGGGGTTCTTCAGGAACTGCAGTTTTGATGTTCAGTTGCTGATCTGCTGTTTTGTTGTTCTGCATCTGTCACAGGGTCACATTGTGAAATAAGTTTGCATGTGTGGATGGAAGGAATATGCTTGAAAAATTAAATCCATCATATTTATAAAGGTGGTAGTGGGAGGAAACATGTTAATAAAATACTGGGCTTTGATATCTTCACTATCTCTTCTCTATACTAAATCTTTCAAATGCTAAATTACTTTTAATGCCTAAATAATCTCTTGTTTATAAAATATTGTTAGAGATCTAAAGGGTGATTTATCACTATATGCTTTTTGTCTTGTTTCTCATGCGGCACAACAGAAAAATTCACTGTAAGTGAACCTGAAATTTCTTATTGTGTGTTTTTCTGTGTGATGTGTTGGTTGTTTTGTTTTGGGGTGGGTTGTTTTGGTTTCTTTTTTTTTGGAGTTGCATGAGAAGAAACAGGAGATCCTGCTACATTTGATTCTGTTTGATATTTTGCTGTATGTGTTTAATTGTTATGGCATACTTAATTTTTTTGCTATGTCAACTAAACAACACATTCACAGCTGTAGTTAAACTCCTGGGGAAAGCGTTCTTTGACCTTCAGCTTTATTATATAATAGTAATGCCTGACAGCGTTATGGTAGGTAAGGTCTGTTTGTGTCTCTGATTAGTTTTTATGAATGTTCTACTCTTTTATTAGTGCATTTTGAGCTGACATGCAGTATTTGTAGTCACCTAAGCCTGTGAAACATGCTTTCGATTTATTTATGTATTTTTTAGAAAATGAAAGTTTGCACAGCAAAATTTCCTTTGAAGTTCACTTTTTCAACTAATGACAATGAGAATGTTCTTTCATTCAGGGATGTCTTATATTTATCAAGTTTTGGCACCCGGTAGTTCTGGAAAATCATTTCTATTGTTTACTAATTTTGTTACCTAAATAAGAAAATTGAATGTAATGGTCTGTCTTAGAAACCTAATTTTTAAACAATTCCTTAGCTTCCAGCATTGCAAAGTCTGTAACCTGTGCTAAATTTTTTTCTGTTTAAACCCAAATTTGGTGTGTCTTTGATCTTAAACAATTTTTTCTACTGATTTTTTATGCCCCCAAGTCAAGGGTATATTCTGGTGTTTGCATCTCTCCCAAATTTGCTGCGATTGTCCAGAGGTTATCGAATCCTTCTGTGGTCTGCAGACAGTGAGCAAATCATTGTCAAGTTAGAACATTGTTGTAATGTGTCAGTTCTTCATTTCATTATATTGGTGCTTGAGACCAGCTTTTCCTTCCAGCCAAACTGGGAACATGAGCCTCCCAAGGACAGAGCCCACAAGATCTTTCCTCGCCTACGTTTATATAAAGTGTTCACATAGCGGGTGAGCCAAGGGCTTATTTGTGAAAAGAAGTTGTCCTAGTGTAACTTGTTGAAATTAGTACGGAAATTACAGAAGCACTTCTAAAACAAAATACTTTTGTGAAGTTCATCCTCTTTCCAGTGATGTAAAGTTTTTGAGAAACTTTAATATGTAGATGTCTCTACAGATTGCTAGTTTTGATTCTTCTAAATACCAGTGACAGAACATTCTCCATAAATCTCAGACAGTGAGGCTCACCAAATCAAAAGTCCTTTAAAAAAAAAAAAAAAGAAGGAAAAAACCAAAGCAAACAAAAAAACCCAGTCAAAGCAACCCACAAACCTACCACTTCTGTACATGTGATACAGAGGAGAGCGTGGTTCAGATACCGTTTTTTGCTTTCTGTGTGCTTACTTGAACTTGGCTGTCATTTGTGGTGAGGATGTCATGAGTAGCACTGCACGATGTGTGATGTACAAAAAGGGTGGGATGCTATAACTGGAGATGGGAAGGAATGGTGGTTCTCTCTCTGGGTGCAGACGCAAGTGCAGATTGGGCTGTTCCTAGCCAGCAAATAAATTTCCTGCATACCTAAAGCTGACTAAATCCTTCATTGAATTTGGAGGAGAGGTCCGTATGGCTGCTTGTGAATCCAAAGGACAGAGAACTGACTCTGCTGATACATAGGAATTTTATCTCCAGACAGGACTGGGTGACGTTTGTAACACCTTTGGTAACTTTGTGCTCTTAGTGGTCTGGTAAGGAATGTATCTTGGACTGGCATGGAACCTGCTGGGCTTGGTGCACCTTCTCCGCCAGTTCCACAGAGGGTTAAAGCTGACCTTAGCTGGAGCCTTCTGTTGATAGCAGCAGCATGATTGTGTTGATCTGGAAGACTTTTATCAAGTTCTCATGTCCTGATGTCCTGTTCTGGTGGTGCTTGGGTGGGAGGTGAGGTGGGTACTGTGCAGGGGGGTGGCTCACCGTACCTCAGCTGGGTTCTGCAGGCTGTGGCTGGTATTCTGTGGAAGGAAACATACTGAGTAGGTGTCAGAAATAAATTTGGATGCCGTATAGTAATGTGCAACAGAGGTATTTAACAAGTTGTTACTTTCAGTAGGACATACTTCATCCGTAGTTGAGGCCATAAGCTGTAAATGTCAGCTGGTGCTTGTCTCCCATGCATTGTGCTACTTTAACTCTGCTGAAAAGGTCAATGCTTCCATGCTGTCTTAAGTTTGTAAGCATGAGCAGAAGCAAATAAAATGCTTTCCTCACTTTTGAAGTGCCTTCTCTTTGCCATTGCTTTCCTGCTTTGAGGACTGTCATTGAACCTTAAGCAAAGGAGGGTGAAAGTTCTTCCCTGCACAGTGGAGATACTGCACTTCACAAGTCTTAGTGGTTTTCTCTAGGACTCAGATGAAAACAACCTCAAGTTCAGGAGCTGTTGTTGAAGTGTTGAAGCCTTTCCTATGCAGTTCTTGAACGTTACTGCTTGTGCACGTACTTTGAAGGATCGGTAGCTGCTATACCTACTCGCCTGTGCGAAACCCTGTGTATAACATAATTTTGTTGGTACACTTACAACATGAAAGTCGTTGCTGAGTTGCTGCTTATCATGTGGCTGGTGATTCGGGGAAGAATGGCAAAGGAGGTTGAATATTGCTTCCTCCTTCCCCCAGTCAGTTTTCAAAGTAATTCACCAAGAATTTGAAAAAAACAGTGGTCTGAGTGAGCTGGAAAACACTGGTTTTTTTGATAATGCCTCTCAGACTGTAAATAAAAGCTGCTATTATGTGATGGTATAAACAGTATGCTTTGAGACTTTGTATTAGGAAACAAATGAGAACAAAACCTCACATTATGTTATCAGATAACTTAAAAAAAGAATTAGTCTCTGTGTTTGTTTTCAACCTATTGTATATTCAGTAGGTAAATCTGAAAAGCTTTGGATATCATGTATACATATGTGAATTAATGTAAGTCTTCCTTCAGGAAAGAATTACTCCACCACAAAAACATTTAGTAACAATGCAATTGATTTATACTTAGTCTTGTCAGAGAGCAATTAGCCACAAACTTCCTTCCTTAATTCTCCCACAGAAAATCTCCGGTCAATCCTATTCTAGGCTTTTAACTTTAAGTTAGAAGAAAAATCAATGAACTGCATTTGTACTGTTTTGCTTCTAGTTTTGATACAATACATGCTTCTTGTTTAATTTTGAAGAAATTGCTTTGAGCTGATGTTGTTCTCACTTTTTTTCTCCATGGCAGCTGTAACTCTGCGAGGAGACAGTGGTAGAAGATCGGAGAGGAGAGCCAGGCGAGTTTCAGCATGTCTCTCAGATCATTCACTGGCTAGTGACAGTGGCGTGTTTGAAGCTTTAAGCAAAAGGTCAGGTGTATAAATGCATAGTAAGCTGGAAATATTCCTGTTCTGCCACATGGCCCAAAAGAATTAGTTGTGAATTTATGAGTAGGCTTTCAAATTTACTAGTTATTAGTTACATAAAACTACTAGATTGCATGTTTTAAAGGAAATAAGCTTTTTACATGCAGTCCACTGTCATCTTCAAGTGCCAAGTCCCTTTTGCTTTACTGTCTCTGACATTTTGACATCGTATCTCCCTCGAAAGATAGTTTTCTCATCCTGTCAGTCATAAATCAGTAATTTTATTTCAGCCATCTATAACAAAGTAAAATTATACAGAGTGTGACTTACATTCTGAGTATCATGTGATAAAAGTATAACTGCAAGAAGGAAACATACAAACTGCCAGAAGTCTTAAAAATGTGTAGGTTCACCAAGTGATTGAAGATGAAGAAAGACGTGTTACTTAATACAATTGTTTTAATACAGAAAGCAGTAACTGGGAAGAAGATAAGGTTTGGAGGATGCTAAAGAGAAATGGAAGACAAAATAAATATTAAAATAAAGAGTAAGAAAGAGTAATTTTAAAACCTCAATTTTTACAATTGTGAATTACTACTACTGTATGTTTTTATATAGATGTCTCAATTCCTTCTACATTACTAGTTCCTCCTGTATTTGCAAATAATTGCTTATATCCACAAATCACAAAATAAATGTTAGTTCATTATTTAGCAGCTTAGGTCACTATGTAGTTTACAGTACTTTGTGTTCCTGCAGGAATGAAGATCTGGAAGAGCCTGTTTATGGCGATACTGCCAGTAATGAAGAACCACAAATACATGTTGGATTTCTGTGAGTAATTACTCCTCTTTCTCCATGTCAACTCCACAGGAATTGCTCACTGCTTTTCTTGTTTATGATTTTTAACTTTTTAATAAACTGAATCACAGTGGGTATTTTTAAGAAGTTTCTGAACTGACAGCCAAAGTTCAGTGCATGTACAGATTAGTCAGTCATGCGCCACTTTGTGTTGGGGATATGCCTTAACCACAGTTCATTCAGTGTCCTTTCAATGCTGACTGATAAAAGGGCCTTCATTACTTCTTTCAGCAGCATTTATTTTCATTGTCCGGGCCATTAATGTGCGTATGGGTATAGGGATATGTCTCTGTAAGCGAGATCTTTTTATGCCAGATAAAGAAGGATTACCTTGGGAAAGTCACAGGTGAAGAGACACAAATACTATGCAGTCCCAGCTGTACAATACATCTTTGCAATCCTGTGCTTATGGCATGCTATTGTTGGTCGTGGCAGTAGTGTGAGGAAGGGCAGATGATTGCCGTGCAAGACAGGATATCACATCTTAGCCCTCCAGAATCCTCTCTGCCCCTTGGAAACTAATGCCTAAAGTTAGGAGTTTTTAAAATCCCAACCAGATTTGTTAGTGGCATTTCAAAATTCAAGCTGACATGAAAGAGTAGAATTTTTTAATTTGTTTCCAGTGGCTCATGAAAATAATGCAGATGGATTTGTCTAATGTAACTGATATGTTGTTACATATGCACACACGTGCATATGGTGTAACTGTTCAAAGTAAGGAATGTGTTTAATAAAACCTGTTTGCTGTCAAGAGGCATAGGAAGGCCAGTTGTTATTTTCAAGCTGAATGTTTAATTCACTTAGTTCTATTAACTTTGTTACTGTAGCTAATGCTTTTGATTGAAAATGATTTGTGCAAGAAACTTGTTTACCAAAATGTGCTTTAACATTCTTTAAATCTGTTTAGGATTCATCTTTATTTCTTAAGCAAAGTATCAGTGATTGGTGACTAACACAGAAAATTTGTTTTCCAGGCATGACAGTGGAAGTGAATGTCTGCTAGTCCATGTATTGCAGCTGAAGAACTTTACTAGTCTAGTTGTTAAAGAAAACTGCAAAATGTAAGCTTTAATTTCACCCAGAGTCTGATCATTGCTTGTTTTATGCTGCAGTTATAAATGCCTTAGATTTATTTGGTTTCATTCAAAATTAAGGCATTTCTGGAGAAGATGGTGTCTTACTTTTCATGATGAAAGGGTTAATTTTATGGCCACAGAGTCTCCCTTTGATAGCACTTATGTCACAATGTTTAGGTAACAAGTGTAGTCTCTGTGTTCTTACATGTTTAATATGCAGAGGAAAGTTTGTTCAAAAATATCTCTGATATTCCAGAGTAAGCTTAGTGTATTTTTCTCAATTCCTATAGCACCATCTATATTAATCAGTAAGAGACATACCTTGCATTTTATCTTTAAGAAGGAAAGCCACACCAGAAAACATGCAAGCAACAACAAAGGATATGCAGACTTTTGTGGCCTGTACAACTCTGCTTGAGTGTAAAGACCTTCTGAAGATCATATTAACACAAGTACTAGCTGAGAATCAGTACAAAAGATTGACTTTTTTAACCTCTGACAGCTTGTGTTCCTTTTTAAAATTTTGAATCACATGTAGAATATAGTTTATTCTAATAAATGTTTCTTAAATAATCACAGTGTTGTCATAAAACACTGTTTTATCTAGAGATATGTATCTTAGCGTGTTTTAAAAGAATTTAACATGTAAAAATTGTTGATCTTTATCTCTGGGAGAGGTTGTTTGAAAACTGTAAAATGGAGGTACGATAACATTATTGTATTGTAAAATAAGTCATTTGGTGGGAGCTGTTAAACTGAAATACATCTCCCTGAATGAATTGTTCTTTGTTGAGAACTTGACCATGCTAACTGCAAAACTGCGGTGGAAATTCTTCATGTAGGTCAGTATGTTAGTGTTGGTCTTTTGCTCTGTTTTGGTGTGAGTGCAAGGGCACATGATAGGGAAAAATGTGAGTATTGTGTAGTACTCAGCCATGTTGCCTTGTCATCAGAAAAATAAACAAACACCATCTGAAGAAGGTAGTAGAGTAACCAAAGAAAAAGGTTAGTCCAGAGGGTGTGTTTGACATTGTTGTCAAGGCAACCAGGCATCTAAATTACTCAAAACTTCATCCTTCTCAACCCTACCTTTGCTGGAATCAAGAAATTGCATTGCTGCAGGGTGAATTGATTGGTCTAGTCAAAAAATAAGTTTCTGTTACCAAAAAGCAGAAGAAGCTTTTATCAAGTTTAATTAACTCCTCCGTGCGGCTGTACATTGATTGAATGAGGTGCTGCGGCAGCTGGGGGGAAGTTTGCCTGCAGCAGCCAGTGAGCAAAGGAGCTGGATTGCTGCCTTTTTACAGCACGTGAATCTGTTTAACTAAGGGATGCTGCACAGTCCAGTGTCCTGCAGTTCCACCATAAGGAGCTCTTCCAGTTGTCCTCTAACCATTAATTTGCCTGCCAGTGTGAGCCCCTCTCTGGTGGTGGCATAGGAGTTCTGCAGCCGTGTAGTCGACTTGAGTGAGCCTCTGAGCTGGAGTGGGTTTTTTAAATCCTTGAGCCTTTGTGGGTTTTTTGCTAGATTAGCTTTTTAACCCAGATAAGTTTTCTGATCTGGGTCACAACACAGTTGCATGAAACTTTTTGCTGGCATGAGGAAAGGAATAGGATATTGCAGAGGCTTGGCAGGCAGTCAGGACAGGGAGAACATGGAAACAATTCTCTAAGTAGTTCTGCTGCTTATGCTGTCAGATGAAAATGGTTGTTGATTTTGTTTTTCGCTTGGAGTCTTAAATGACATGGTACCACATATTTAAATTTGTCTTTTGAGACTGTAGATAGATGCAGTGACTGCAGATTTCTTTTGCCATCTGAATTCCTTAATTTCTTAAGAAGGGAAAAAGGTTGCTTAGTGGGTGGAAGGAAGAAATGGGTCGGCGACACTTATGGGGCAATTCAATTGCCTAAACATAGCCATGTGTTTCCATTTGAAATAGCATAGCACCTGGCCTCCAGCTGCTGCTGCTCGCAGGGAGGCTCTGTGTAGCTCTCCCATAGATCCTCTTAGAATTGCTAGCTCGTTTTAGATGCCTTGGATACCTCAGGGCAGCTCAAGTGCCACTTGGTGCCTCTGCTTAAACACCAAGTTTAAAAAAAAAAGTTTCAGTTTAAAAAATACAGCATTTTGAGTTAAGCTTTGCAGATCTTCTGTGTTAGAGTGCAAAGTACATTCTGGTGATGAGGAGATCTCAAGGCAGATTCTTAATGTAGAAGTTGCACTGATGTTTTTGCTTAGCTTGATTTTGAGAAATGCAAGATGGCTTGCTTTGTCTGAATTGTGCTATTTGTCTGTTTTGCTGTTCCCAGTCATGTGAGAGTTTATTTGCCACCGCTTGAGTCAGGCACACCAACCACTTACTGCTCGAGAGCTTTGGAATTCCAAACCCCGTTAATATTTAACGAAGTGTTCCGAATCCCCGTGCACTCAAGTGTTTTGAAATTAAAATCACTGCAGCTGTATATCTGCTCAGTTGATCATCAGCAACAAGAAGAACTATTGGTAAGTGGTTCTGTTTCTTAAAAGCCATGTGATATGAGAAACTAAAGTTACCTGAGGAATAATTTTTCAAGATTAAAAAGAGAATGTAAAGACCTAATTTTTCCAGAAGGAGTTCTGATAGATTTACATGTTAATGTGTCCATTTGTTCACGTATGTAAGTATAGTTCTGTAAATAAGGAGGTGAGATTTTAAAAAAGACTTCATCTGACAGCTTTTAGACTACAGTGTGCTCAAGACTAAGGTTTCTGCATGATACTATAATGCCTGTGTGAGGAATCAGTACCATTCAAATAGATTCCTACTAAAAAAATAACAAATACAGACCCCTTGTTACTGTATAACAGTGAGTGAAGAGGACTCTGATTATATCAGTCTTAACTTTGTTGCAGGATAATAGTGGCCCTGGAACAGTTCTGTTACCTCAGCCTTTTACCTTAAACTGCTTGAGGTATCATGTGCTAACTTCAGGTGTGTTAAATGTTAGCGTCATTTAGCTATTGCCAAATACAAATATGCATAACTAAATCTGCCTTGGGGCTGATGTCCTGACTATTTTGAAGGGAGTGGGCTGTCTTTGCAGTGGGGGGTTTGACTGGGTTAGTGAAAAAAATTTTTAAGCCTATCAAAGAAGTTAAGAGGTATGGCCATCTCACTGTCATGCTGGGCTGTGGATAAGAGGTGTTTATTTGAGCAAATCTGGTCAAGAATGTGTGTTTGTTAATCCACCTTTAAATCTAAGTAGCGTCTCATATAAACAGGGGTCTTAATGTTGACAGAAGTGGACCCGAGGTCTTGTCTGCAGTAGGAATTTTTGTCTACAATGTAATTAAAGTGTCTCAAGAACAGGTTGGATATATTGGTGTAAAATGCTTTATATTGGTATATCCTTTTCCTCTGGGAAGCTAAATACCTATTTAAGTGTAAAGTATCTTTCCATTGAAACAAGTGCATCTAAGTTTAGGGTGCTTTTATTCTAACGCTGTTATTGAGTTGCCAAAAAAAAAAAAAAAAGGTCTTCAGGTTATATTGGCAGGGATTTTTTTCTCTTTCATGGTCTTAATTTGGTTTTGTCAGAAGTATCTTTGTCAACAGTAATTTAACAATACTACTCAAAAATAGAAAAACAATGCCAATTTCTTAAGATAGGTGCATTGAAGTATTTAAACATTATGATTGTTGTTCTCTTCAGCATTAATTTGAGACCGAGCATTTTCTCAAACAGAGAAATCATTTGCTACCTGCTACCTCTCTTTGGAACTGCTGTGATGGTGCCTGTCAAAAAGGCCTCTGTCTTTCAAGATGTCTTCCACTGAGATTACAGTTTTTCCCATCTACTTAATAGTGCATATATTTCTCAAATCCCTGACTACTGCTTTCTTTTAAATCAGATTATGCCAGTATAATATTTTCCTAAGTGCAAAAGCCAGACTGGAGTTTATCCTAATGTATATAAATACTTGTACCTAACAGGGAATTTAAAAAAAAAAAAAAAAAATTCTGGGAAATAGTTCAGTTATAAAGAAATAAATATAATACACTTGTGGGGATGACCTTTCCATTTTCTCAACCTTTTACTCTTATGCCTTGCATGGCTGAGAGATCTTTTTCTGTCTTAAATTGGCTTATTTCTTCCCGGTCGGCCTTGTCAATGTCGAAATAAGGGAATTGTTATTTTCCATGATTAGCATATACAGTTAATGTTAAAACATAAAAGAAATAGGAATGCCTTTCTTGTAATCACCTGGCATTGCTGTTTTACTCTCTTTCTCATCTTTTACAACCTTGACCAATTATTCCCTGTGTCTTAATTTATTTGATTTCTTCTTGAGTGTAACTTTTTTTTGCTTTTTTGTTTTAGTTTTGGAACATCTGTCCCATTTTTTAGCATGATTTTTAAATCTTGATTGTTTTCTCATAAAGAGACATCTGTCAGACATCCATCACAGAGATATTCATAAATACTTTTACTATTCTGCCATCCAAGTTGTTAACAAATTCATCAGAGCAGGCATGTGATACACCTCTAGCAGACTCACCTTGATTTCTTCATCCTTTTAAGTAAGCTCCAAATCTTGAGGTGGACATGAAATATTAATTAGTCCTTTCAGTACTGGTAATTCTTAATTGAGTTTGATGGTGATTTTCTACTCAATTAGCGAGTCCCTTTGTAGAGGCAGCTTCTTTGGCAGGCTTGCTTAGCTGCCTCATAAATGCAGTGTATAGGGCGGTGTCAGGCGTCTCAAGAGTCAGCCTATGCTTTTTCCAATATTGCTGGCAGGAAAACTGTTTTACTCTCTACCTCCTAAACGAAACTCAAGGGGTCTTAAACATTCTCCAACTCTGATATAAAAAATGAGGAGTTGGTACACATTTATAACTTCCACTGCATCAGAGCAAGTAGATAATTAGAAGACATCTGTGTTATACAGAAAAAAGAAAAGGCATCTCTGTAGCCTCTGATATACTGACATGAAATGACTTTCTCAGTAACATGCTGTATCCCCATGTCACTTTATTTTGTTAGTCTCAAAAACTTTTCTCCATTGTCCTCAATGCACCTGTTTAAACAGAGCCCCAGGGAACATTTGTCTTGGAAAAACAATGCAATGATTTTTTTTATTATTGTTTTCTAATTAACTGTTTCTTTACCTGCTTGAAGTTGAATGCAGTTTCTGTCTACATTTCCTACTGCCTTTGCTGTTAGAATCATTGTATACAGTTATTTGATTTGTGAGATATGAAAACCATTTGTACAGGACTTTTCCAGTGATACAAAGGAAAACATTCTTAGCATATGGCTCATTAGCATGGAAATTAAGAGGTTACAGAGACAGCCAGAGAAACAAAAAGCAGTACTTAAAGGCTGACTGATACAAAATCATTGGTAGGTCCAGCTAGTGAACTGATTAAAAAAAAAATGGTAGTGTGGATTTGTTCACAGCTGTTTTTCATTTAGGTGAACACCACTAAGAAATTTACATGAGCTCTCTCTGATGGAGTAGGGCTACTTCAAAGTTTGAAATACTTTTAGTGAGAAGCCTCCATTAAAACTATTTTTACCTGAATTTGGGAGATGCAAAGATGGCCCGGAAAGTAGAAAAATGGCTTTATAGCCCATTTGACTATCTTGTGATACAAATAGGCAGGTAAAAAAAATTTGGTTTACGCAACATTTTTATTTCCATTTGAAAGATGCCTCTGAGGGCCAGAGAATGGAAGGGTATCAGAATATCATTATCTCAAAAGCCCCTCAAATTAAAGTATTATTATTAAAGTGATATTAATTTAAGCAAATATAAAAATCAGATATGTAGTTGGGAAGGTTTTAAAAATAAAATATTAATAGCTATCAGGTGTCAATTATATCTACATCAGTCGTACAAATTTTGTTTTTCAACTTAAAAAATTACTATCTACTCCAATTCTTCCCAGTAGTAAAGAAGAGGCAAGAAATTCAGAATCTTAGACATCATAACACAACAGAACAAAACTGTCTCTTTTTAAGAGACAGTAGTATTTGTTGAAGTGGGGGTTTTACATTGTAAGTAAAATACTCTTTAAATGAGAAGGTGTCTATCCTGCAGAGTATATCTGTCTTATTGTGGTCAATGCTTTTTGTTTTTTACAGGGCATTGCTCAGATAAACCTGACTGATGCAGAGAGTACTGGTGAGATGCAGCTTCACTGGTACCCTGTTCAGATCTTCACTGGTTCAGAGCCCCAGAGAGCAAAGACCAAAAACCAATGTGAAGACAGTACTCCTCAGTCTTCTGGAAATGTAACTACAGTTAAAACAGTATGCTCTAAAAAGTGATTTGTTTACTTTATTTGACCAGCAGGGTGGTTGTGATCTTACCTTGGGGGCAGGTGTTTGAGTTATCACGGGCAGTGATAATTTAACTCTTCGGGCAAGAGCTAGATTTCAGAAGACTAATTGAAAACTAGTTCACGTCTGGGCAGGTGCTTGAAATAGTACCCTGTATACGTTTGTTTGTAAGTTTCCAGTCCAACTAAAACACATTAAAAATTTCTGCCACTGCACTTGAAGAGGTTGTCAAGAAAGGTTGTGCAATTTCAATCCTCAGAGATGTTTTCAGCCCTTGACTGGGCCCTGGACAGCCTGACTTGGCTATGATGCCTTACTTGCTTTGGGCAGGTCATCACACTAGGTGACCTCCAGTGGTCTCTTTTGACCTAACTTGCTGGATGATGCTCCATAGTCAAGTAAAGTCTGCCCAGTTTCTGTGACAAGTTGAACACCACGTACCTTTGACTGTTAAGATTGAAGACAGATTTTATTGGTTGCAGTTTGACTTTTTTGTTTTGTTTTTTAAGGAACATATGATGGCTCTGTTTTTATTTTTTCTCTGAATAATACACTTTAAGTGCACTGGTTTGTTCAAACAGTTCTATTTAAAGTCTAATTTACCTTTCAGGATGCAGTGACAGCTCTGTTAGCTAGGACCACTGCCCAGCTGGAAGCAGTTGAGAGAGAGCTGGCAGAAGAGAGAGTGAAACTGGAGTACACAGAGGAGGAAATCTTGGAGATGGAAAGAAAGGAAGATCAGGCAGAAGCCATATCAGAAAGGTAAAAATGGTTTAAATATCTCATCAAGCAGATAATAACTAATACTTCCTCAAAGATATTTACACTATGTGTATAGTCTGAAATAAAGCAGGAAAAACAGTAGGTCCTTATTCTGAGATCTGCTTCCTGTTAGTGCTACAAGTATAAAATTCTGTTATGTCATGATCTGCAAACAGGAGGAAGCCTTATTTGAATACCTGGTTGAGTTTAGAGAACTTGGAATTTGGGGAGTGGGAGAACATTATATCAAACAGAAACTTTGCTAGGGAGGCAACTGTAATGACTTTGTAACAGCCCTGTATTAAGAAAAAGTAAATAAAATTTTGTGGTGATATGGGACATTGTTAGGGTTAGGGTTGCAATTTCAGTCCTAGTGATACTCCTGGTTTGTTACCTGAGTTGTGTTGTTCTTTTTGTTACTGTTTTCTTAGTACTGTTATAAAGACTAGAACACTTGCCTTAAGAAAATTAGGGAATGTGAATTTTTTGCAATGAAATGTATTTGCTTAGTTGCATTTGCAGAAGTGCAATTGTGCTATGTTCCTCTGTTGAAAATACTGTATTTTTATTGGAGAAACAATACTATAAAATTATAAACTGGCTTAGATAATGTAATACGTAAATGTAATGCATAATTGCATGGGGTTTTTTAACACCTGCAAAATTCTTGTGATGTTCTGACTTTAGGAGTTGGCAAGCAGAATCTGTTGACAGTGGGTGCAGTAATTGCACCCAGACGAGTCCTCCTTATCCAGAGCCATTTTGTGGGGATCCATTAGCTGGACACATGTTTGCAGCTCAAGCAGGCCAGTACGGTTCTGGAAAAATGCAGCCTCCACCACTAAAGGTAATGAGAGAAGACACTGCAGCATGGAAACTGCCACCCTGCCTGGCACAGTGAGCTACTGCTGTGCTTGGAGTTTGTCTGAACTGGCCAGGAGAGAAAAGAATCAGCAATGACATTAACAACGCTGTACAGGCACTGCCTTTGTGACAGCTGTATGGCTGTTGAGTTGGTAGAAGTTCACTCTTTAGGGCTGGGTTTTTTTTGTTTTCTTACTACTTTCTTGTGAAGAGAATTTGGTTCTTATCTCAAAAGGCAAACTATTTTTACTGTGGCCTTCATCTAACCTATAAATACACACTTCTATCAATTTCTGCATTTACCTGAAATTGTAACAGAAAAGATCATGGTCAAATTCCAGTGCTCTTATTTCTGTAAGAATTTTGAAAGGAATTGTGAAGAAGGAAATTCTAGGACTTGCGTTACTATTTCAGTGTTACAATAACATGGAGTAATTGTGCTGAAACGGATGTATTTAAAATCTTCTGTAGTCAAGATATGAGACACTGAAAATAGTCCTTCACAGGCTGAAATCAGCAGACTTCCATTTGAGTAGAGGAACATAAGCTGTTTGTGTTGCCTTTAGGGAAGATCACACCTCTTTTTGAGGAGTGTGTTTTCCAGAAGTTTGGAAGCTTTGCTAGAGTAGGCTATGTTTTCTGTCTTTCTGAATATTTTAGTGTTCTTGTATAATTATGTGAACAGTCTCTCAGTTCCTTTTTTCTTCCTTGTCTTCATTTAACTTCCTCTAGTTTTAAGGTGGCTACTTGCTTCAGAGTCACTGTACTTACTGAAAGGTGACTCAGTTTTCTTCTGTTGAGGCTGGAGATCAGGTGGTAGTTTGGTTAATGCCCAATTGCCAATCCTGAATGCAGTCCTTGTGCTCTGCAGCTGTGATATAACTGCATCTCATAATTGTTACTGCTCCAGCAAAGACTTCTAAAAGGTAATACTACAATTTTGAATGACCTAGTTTTAAAACTTTTACAAAAGTGAGATGATTCATCCTCTCAGCGCTCATTAAAATTTGAATCTAGCTAGCAGGGCAGATTTACTTTTGATATTGTTGAAATGTCTGATTGTCTTTGCTAGGAGAGAGAAAATAAGGAAGAAATAAAAAAATTTCCTTTGTTGAAATTTTAGGTGGATAAGGAAACTAACACTGAGGATCTGTTTCCTGAAGAAGTTGCTATTCTTCCAAAAGAGAGAACCAGCCGCAGGCCACGGGGTTCTGCTTTTGTTCGTAGTAGCACAATTGTTCGTTCCCAGACCTTTTCACCGGGAGCACGAAGTCAATATGTTTGCAGAGTGAGTAAAGCTTGGAAAGGAGGAGGGGGAAGGGATCTCCACACACAAGTGTGTTATACGTTTTTGATAATTTCTCTATAAGATTTCATTGCACTTATAAGAAGCACGTATTACTTTTTAATACTAATGAATAATTTAATTTAAACATTGCAGTAGGGAAGAGCTTCCCTGACTCTTTTTAAGAGTCTATACCTGAATGGATTTAATTTGAAATTTAAGAATCTATGATAAATTAGATATTAAGCTCTTTTCCCTGGCAACCTTAGATGTTAGGTAGGGTAGTTCATTTTACAGGGGTTCAATGCTACCTAATGAGGTGTATAAGCAGTTAGCTTACAAGCCATGTTTAATTTTCACATACATAAAAGTTTGAAAAAGGGGACTGAATGCTTAATCTTAGGGTTATTGCACAAATATTCATACAACTCTGATTGTTGTCATGAATATCAGTCATAAAGTGCCTCTTACAGTGGGACATAGGATTTCTGGGTGCACTGGTGCAAGTAATTGAGGATCAGCACAGCAGTTTTCAAGCTCACATTTATTGTTTGCTGTGTTGAGTGGCAAAAGACTTGTAAGCAGTTGGCTCATGGTATTGCAGATCAATACATGGGTATTGGTTTTGCAGTATTGGTGAAATGCACGTAACCTTGATCATACCTATTCATAAACTTCTGAGAGCCTGAGTTTGAAAATTCAGGAATGATTTTTAAATTCTGTGCTTTAAACAAGGATCCTCTGGTTTTTGCTCTCTTATTTACATTGTGTGCAGTTCATCTATGGACCAGTTCAAATTCTTTAGTTTGATTTCTGGATTATGTATCTGTTTATAATTGCAGAATGTGAGTAAAAGATCCTCACACACCAAGGGTAGCACCAAAAGGAAAAGATAATTAAAAACCCTCGCTTAATCTGCACTTACTTAAAATCAGATATGGGGAGAAAGTGGGAGACTGTATTGTTTGTACCCACGGCAGTAAATGCTTTAGGATGAAATATTACTGCTTTTACATCCTTCCTCCCCTCTTTTTTATGTCACATTGTCTTGGATATTTAGTGGAGTGGTTGGTGAAACTTACCTGTAAAACATTGATGGTTTTTAAGTTTTCTTGAATTATTGTAACTACCATGTGAACACTATTATATATAAATGTTTACAAATAACTAAAGCTGAAAAAAATCAGTTGCTTAAAACAAAATAGTTTCAGTGTATTTTAAAAAATAAATCTCAAATGCAAAAGGAAAAAAACAACCCAGATTTCTTAATGAAAATGATCTTCCAAGTAACCTTTATTTTCAATGTCCTTCCTCTTCAGCTGTATCGCAGTGACAGTGACAGTTCAACCCTGCCAAGGAAGTCCCCTTTTGTCCGGAATACCTTGGAGAGGCGCACTCTGCGGTATAAGCAGGTATGCCTAGGAAAATGACCTTCAGCTTTCATTAAGTTGCTAGAATACTGATGCCTTTATACTTAAGAGCTTTAGATGTCTACAGGTACGTTCTGATCCTTTTGGGAAATGTACAAAACTTCTGCAATGCGGTTGGGGGAGGGGTGCATGTTTTGGATTTGTTTTGGGCTTTTTAAGCTAAAAGGTAGACATAAAGAAGTTAAATAAAGTTGTGAACTATTTTAAATGAGGGAAAAAAGTGTGACAGACAAAAATTAGTTTAATGGAGACTGAATTTGTATTGATTTAGATGTAAAGTTTGATAAATCTTTCAAATCTAGTTTATGATGCAGGGTGCAGGTTCAGAGATGTGTGTGTGAACGTGACATTAAAACATGCATCTCTCCTCCCATGCAGCCTAACAAATAATAGTATTTGAGACTCAAGTATTCAGGAATGAACAGGTTAAGCTCTCCTGTTGCCCCATGCCACCCCTCATGCTGTCAAACAAATGGGCAGAGAAGGGCAGATGAGGCATTAATGTTGTGTATATAAATAACATAAAATGTAGTCTGGTCAGCAGAAGTTAATGCCTTGCTGGTGTAGGCAAGTAGACAGCCATGCCTCTCATTTTGGTTCAGAATGTATCTTAAAACCTATATTGAATGAAGCCTTTTAAGAGGAGTCTTGCTCAGTACAGTATTTTTCTTACATCATGATGTCACTGAGTTTTTTTTATTGCATCCCTTTTATTATCATCATAACATGGATTTTTAGTCCATAAACTTCATTAGGTAAATATTTGTAAGTCGAAAGGAAACTGTAAAAGGAAGTAGTAGAAAGTATTAATTGAAAAACTTAAATGTATGGTACAGAAAACCTCTACAGCTATCTGGCCTTTTCTGGGGGATGTAAATAATCTCTGAAAATTCATGTGCAAAAGAGTTTGTGTGTGAAGTAAGTACAGAAAATGTATGGTCTATAGAGCTGAAGACAAAGCCGTAAACTATGTTGAGAGTAATATATTGTGTATTTTATTTGAATCCTAATAACTCAACAGTCCTGCAGATCATCTTTGGCTGAACTTATGGCAAGGACATCCTTAGACCTGGAGCTGGATCTCCAGGCATCCAGAACTCGACAGAGACAGTTGAATGAGGAGATATGTGTTTTAAGAGAGTTGAGACAGCGTCTGGAAGATGCCCAGCTCAGAGGGCAGACAGATTTACCCCACTGGGTCCTTCGGGATGAGAGATTCCGAAACTTGTTGAAGGAAGCAGAAAGGCAGGTATGGTGATATGACATAAGCATTCAGTTTGCTCAGAAACTTCTCGTTTCAAAATGTCTTCATTTTGATAAGATGTCTAAAGAGCTGTTCGTACAGAATCTCAAACAGTGAATGTTTTTTCTATATTCTTGAAGTTAGCACAATCAAAATTATTACTTTGATTATTACCAAACTGTGTACTAATTTGAGGACAATTTTTGGAGAATGGTACAATTTGTCAGTGGCACTTTTTGTTTTGTTTTGGATGTTTGTTTATTTGTTGTTCATTTGGTTTTGTTTACGTATTTGTTATTGGAACTTTAATAATTTTCTTTCTTCTGATATTTGAAAGAAATTTTGCTGATTTGATACTTACTCTTTTACAAGTGTTTGGAATGTTCCCTAAGTATGTGATTTTTTGTTTTTCCTGTTCTTGGAGAAAGAAGTTGTAGCAAAAGGTGGCAAAACTGCACAACAGACAAAATTGTCATTGGATTATCAGAGACAAAAACTGAGCCTAAATTTATAGTAAGATCTTGTTTGACTGATCTATGTGTAGTAAATTTTGTTAATTTATTACATGGCTTTCTGAAGAGCATTAGTAAATGAAACAACTTAGTCTTTATGGTTCTTAGATGATTAGCTATTTCGGAAAATGTACTTGTGTTGTTTTGCTGTGGTGAGTGGGGAAAAAAATCAATTCTTTTAGTGTGAATATTCTTGTGTTTTATTTATTCACATGCCCATTTTAAGCATTATGTTCTTGTTTTCAGACCAGACAGACCAAATTCGAACATCACCAAGAGCAAGCAGCTGAAAAGATGCTAAAGAAAGCATCAAAAGAAATATACCAGTTGCGTGGGCAAAATCAGAAAGAACCTATTCAGGTGCAGACTTTTAGGTAAGTGGTAATGTGTACTGAAATAGCGTAACAACAGTTCATTAGACAGCTTTCTGAAACATTTAGCTTAAATTTTGTGTGTCTTTTGATTTTAATCAGAAGTAATTAACCAGTAATTTAATCAGTAATTTTAAACTGTATCTGGATTTGGACATGAGTTCTCTTTGAAGGCTTCATCTTGCAAAGAGCCAAAGCTAAGGTAAAATTGCAGTGTTACAATTCTAGTGTACATGAAATTAAAAAAACAAAAACAAACAAAAAAACCCACACCCAAACAAAAAACCCCCAAAACAAACAAACAAACCTCAAACAAAAAAAACCCACACAAACAAAAATCCAAACAAAAACCAAACAAACAAACCCCCCAAAAACTTCAAATGCAAACATAGCTTAGGTGATTCTTCCAACTTAGCCTAGTGGCTGTGAAGTCCAAATGATGTGTCAGTTCTTCAATACAAGCCTGTGGGCATAAATAGTCTGTTTAATGTAATACATATAAATTACTAGTAACGCACTCTCCCTAAAAATTATTCAGTAATATTGGAACTTTCTTTCAAGAAGCCTTTTCTTTGGACTCTGTTTCCAGAGTTGCCATCTTTTTTTTTCCCCTTCCTTGTTGTAGACATTATTTGCTTGCAAAATGTACAGGGGTGAACTTTGCATTGCAGAACTTGTCCTCTGAAGCCTTTTTACAATTAACTGTGCCTGAAGTTCAGTAAGTTGTATAAAACTTCCATCTAGGTTTTTAAAAATAGTAATTGTGTTCAATGGAATGTTGCCAGAAGTGTGTAGTGAGGTTTAGTAGTTTCTGGAAGTTTGTTGTACTCAAAAGATCAGTTCAGTATATAATAACAAATACTAACCATTAACCAGAGTAAAGAAACTGTGTTCTTGTGGGGAGGAGGGGGAATGTAGGCATAATTTTATTTACTTCCTTTTTCTCTTGTTTTGATCACAGAGAGAAGATAGCTTTTTTTACAAGACCAAGGATTAACATACCTCCTCTGCCAGCTGATGATGTATGACATGTTGCATTGTAAACATGAAGTATTTATCGCTTTTATTTTAATGAAGTTCTTAGATTAGACAAGTTTCTTTAAAAAAAATTGTGCAAAAGCTAATATACACGTTTTGTAAAAAATAAAAAACGTAAAAAAAAGTAAACATAAACAAAAACATATATATAAATATATATACATATATATTTTATAATAGCGACTGCAACAAGGCTTGGTTTTTCCTTGTTGTGAAACTGACATCTCTGAAGACAACTTATTTTATAAAAGATCAACTATCCTGTTAAGAGCGTGTACAGTTTTTATGCTGTTTTATTTGACTTAAAGGCTGGAAGACAGAAACAAAGTGAGTTCAGGCAAATTCACTGTAGTGTAATTTATTTATAGTGCCTTTTTTCCTTGAAGGAAAATACCTACTTTAAGATGTATTTTAAGACTGAAATTTTGTTCCTCAGTATTTGTCATACAGTAGAATGGAACCATTGAGCTGGTTTTGTTTCTGATACCTGAAATGAAAATACTGTGTTCTAAAATTGTCACTTTTTTCAGCTTTATTATCTGTAGCTTATTATGTACATTGTATTCTTTAGCACTGTCTGTGTTATAGCAAAATATTATCACCTGCAATGTGTTTAACACTAATTAGAAGTGATGTTAAACATTGCAGAATTCATTTGCATGTTCTTACTGTGCACTAATAGATTGTTTTCATTTCTGTTGTGTCTAAAGTATCTTTATATTCTTAACTAGATCCTCAGTTTAAACGGGGGAAGGAAAAGGGTGACAGGTCTTTGTTTTGCCGTTTAATGAAAAGGGAATTAAAGGAGCGGTGTGAGCTAGCTGTGTGGAAAGCCTGCTAATGGACTATTACAGTAATTTCTGCAGTTCTCCAGATTCTCATCTGATTCAGGAAAGCACATGTGTTCTGATTTCAGAAAGCAGCTGCTTTAAGTAAGGGTGCTTAAACACATGTTCAGCCTAAAGGGTGTGCTTTGCAGTTACTGCAAGCAAGGTCTGTTGAACAGTGACACTTTCCAGGAGGAAGGTGTATAATTCTGGAAGGTACAGCTCACTTGATTGCTAGTTGGACCAGCTAAAATCTGGTAAGAAATGATTTTATTTGTAACCATCCATTTTAATGAAAGACTGTCACCCTAAATTCCCGAGAATGCCAGTTTTGTGTCCTTGCATCCTGCAAGTATTGTAAAAATACTTCTTTACTAAGCTACTATAATAGAGCTTCTCATATTTTTCTAATTATACATTACCTGCAAAGAGAGGTGCCCAACACAAGACTGACTTTGCAAATTACTGGAATCTCCCGGAAGGAAGATCATGTTGTCTCTTAATTAAAGATCAAATTGGTTCCAGATTATTATATGTCAGGAGATCAGAACAACAAGGGCCAAAAGCTAAACAGACCTATCAGAATATTTTCAAATATTTTGTAAGTAAGTTTTCTTTGTGAGCTTCAAGAACTTAGACTCTGTTACCTTGTCAAAGGTCAGGAAAACCTGGAAGAGAAATTGAATTACTTATCCATGCTGAGGCAAAAAGTAACGGGGAAAAGAGATCATAAGCATAAATGTTAATTAACACAGACATTTAAGGTAGTATTTCCTGTTTCCTAATATGGTTTATAGTCATTACAGGCATCAAGTGTTGCGATCATATAGCAATTTATGTGAAATTGAAGTATATTTAGCATTTATCATGCTATTCATCCTGAAGCCTGTTTTGCCAGTAAGTTTTGGTGGGTGTATATTGGGTTCCTTGGGCACAACTAGACTTACTCAGAAACTATGCAGATAAAAACCAAATCATGTGAGAAATTTGTATTGTTTGGGTAAAAGTCTAGGGCCAGCAAGCTTTTCAGTGCTCATTACTTTAAAACACCAGTTAGTCAGAATTTTGCTTCTCGTTTCCAGGGGAGGCTGTCACACAGTAGTGGTTGTCCAAAGTTACCGTGCAGTGACAGCAGAAGTGCTTGCTGTGTATTAAGAACAGACAGCACCGTGTTCCTGTGAGGCTGGTCAGGTGCTGGAAGGGGTTGCCAAGAGAGGTGGAGCGCTCTGTCTGTAGAGTGGATGAGGACTTAACTGGATATAGCCCAGAGCATCCTGGTCACATTAGGCCTGCACTGAGCAGGGCTTGGGGTAGGGACCTTTTTTCCACCCTAAATTGTTCTGTGACTATAACAAAGTCTCTCCGTCAGGGGGTTTTTAAATTGTGACCGCTGTGAGATGTCGTCGGTGTATCTTGTGGGTCTGTGATTCTGACTGCTGTAATGAGTTCTGTCTTGATGTGGTAATGAGTTATCATATTCAGTATTCATCTCTCTTGTTTTTGTCACAGTTCTGTATGATTGTGTCATTTTTGTATTATTTGAAAGTATTTCTTCTATAAAATAAAATAATTTGCCATAAATAGAAAAAGAGTTTTCTTGTATGTCAAAGATATTTTTTGAATCTTTTATGTTTGCCACATTCCTGATGATTTAATGAAGAAAGATGGTATTTTGAATAACACTGTCATTTAGGTTAAAGTAATGAATTTTTAAATAAAGGTAAGAGAGAAAATCTGGGAAACTGAAGATCTAGAGGAGTTATACTTAAGACCTGAAAGAGATGCAGAGTGTCAGGAATGGCAGATATGTTCTTCCAAGTGCTGATCCCTCATGATATGTTGACAACTGTATCAGAAGCTCATAGTTGAATATTCTCAGAATTCTTGAGTAGCTCCACTTACAACACGCTGAACTTCCTTTTTTTCATAACAAACATTTGCACTTTCTAAATTAGTATTGAAAGCAAGTTGTTTTTATTAGTTCTGTAATATCTTACTTAAGACTGATTCCAAGGTGGAAACCACTCAAAAGAATACTGGTTGACTTTTTGAGGCCGGAGTTTACTGCTGCTTTCACAAAGGCAACATTCAATCTGCATAATTACAGAACGGCCATTTCTCAGTTGCCCTCTGCAACCCTAAGCTGCAGGAGCACAGGCAAAATCATAGCAAGGACATGTGACTCCTGTCTCTCCAGTATTTGCAAGGCATCAAGGGTATGACAGAGTTTAGGTTATTTTTAAACTGTCTGCTAGAAATAGGCATTTGGAACGGCAACCATCCCTGTCTCGCTGCCGTCAGGAGCAACAACAGAGGCCATAATGGGTACGTCGGGTTGGGTTTTCTCTTGTAAGAATGAAGTCTTATTTGTATTTCTTGCTGCAGTTCTTTTAAGCACTTTGCAGGACTTAAAGGTAAGTGCAGTATAAAAAGAATATTTTTTTTTTTTATTAGTTAGATGAACTATGTATTTTGTTTTTAGTGGATGTAAAACCGAAGTTTGAATTTTTAGGGAAGAGGGCCCATCACAGCTGGTTTTAACCCCAAGCTCCTTTATAACCATAGTGTTGTACATCTTTGAGAGGAAGAAGCATTTACAGAGAGACTTGAGAAACTGCAGGCTAACAAGAGCAAGAGCAGCCTTTTCTGAAACATCATGTGAAGAATGTATTTTTTTCCTTGAGATCACTCAGTTGACTGAGTAGCATTGGAAGAAAATACCAAGGAGTAAAGTTGATTTGGTTTTGGAATCTGTAAATGCCAGTTAAATCATTTGCTTGCACTTGGAAAATCTCTGTGTTCTTGGATTTAAAAGCTTCTTAGGAGCTGGTTCTGGTTCCTTACAATTTCTGAAAATCTCTTACATTTGAGCATACATTCATATTGTATTTTCAATAGAGAATCAGGTATTCTGTCCCCCTTAGTTTGTCTGCAGTTTGACCTCCCAAGTAAAAATGTACTTTCAGTGTGAGATTTAATTAGATCAGCTGGTAATAGACAAGATAAAAACAGGAAATTCATTTAGGAAAGTCTGTCCAGGAAAAAAAATGTAGGATTGAGACACGAACACTCATTTGTTAAGTGCACAAAATTACTGTTGTGTGTCTAGGGCACGGTGTGTGTGTTCAAGTGTGTCTCTTTGGCATAGAAGTTCCCAGGTGTAGATGTTTCACCAAGTAAATACTACTTCCTGTTTTCCATATTTTCTGTATTTTCCTCATAAACTGATGGAAGGAAATTGCAGTTGTATTATCAAGAAAATAAATCAAGCGCTCAGTGTTTAGCTTCCTTCACAAATTCAATTGGCCTATTAATACTGATTTTAATGGGCACAAAGACCAGATGCTGGCAGGAAGCTGGGACTTTTATCACTTTTCCACATTTCACTGACATGGTTATAAAGGTTTGGGGCTGTTACTGATCCGTGAGTGGTAGAGGATTATGATCTGCAGTGCTGTGTGTGAAGGGCATAGTCAAACCTCTTCTCTAAGGGCATGATTCTTGCTCCAGAAAGGTGTGGGAGCTTCATGTGAAGCAAGCTAAGTGTTCAAATTTCTCAATAAAATCCAGTGTGTGGCTTCTGCATGGAGAGTCCCTATCAGAAATACATGGCACATCCATAAATTGCTGCTCAAACACACTGGGACATAAAGGTCTTCCAGAACTGAATTCCTTCGATTTTGAAGTGAGTGGAAGTCACTTCTGCACCATCAGTCACCTGTGGATATTTTCCTGGGTGCTCGTGCAAGACCTCCCTCTACCCAGCTGTTGCATCTGCTTGGAAATACAAAGCCCCTGCCTGGTTACCCGTAGGGGTAAAACTGCTCTGCACAATATTCAAACACAGGAAGGGGAGCAGGAAGGTGAATGTCCTGAAATACAACACACTGCACATGTACAAATATGTACAGGGTCTTCAGAAAGAACAGTTACAGCCTCTGCGTTGCAGAGTACAGCCCTAGTGCCTTGTACAGAATCTGTGCAGTCAGAACTTTGGAAATTCTTACCTTCTTGTAGAAATCAAATACAATGCTGAGTATGATAAAATTCTTAAACACTCCCCTTGCCCCTCAAAAAAAAAAAAAAACCCAACAAAAAAACCCCACCAATATTACAGTTGAGGTGCTATATGCAGTTAACCAAAATGTGGAAGGCTAATTGCCTTTTCAAAAATTATTTTAGGAACTTCTAGCTTTTCAGTATTTGGGAAAGCTTAAGCAGATGTTTTGAAAAGAAAAAGTAGGCTGGCATATAGCAGAGGATCTTTCAAGCGGTGGCAGTTGCACTGAAGAAAAGGCAGAAGGGCTGCAAGTGGATGGATGGATGGATGGATGGAGAGGAGAATTAAGAAGTGAAGGTAACAAGGATGAAACCTTTGAGGGAGGCTTGCACAGCATGAATATGACACAGAAGATGGAGGGAAGTCAGTCTGGATAAGCTTGAAAAGCAGTGCCAGGAAAGGAAAAATGCCAGGGATTGGGAAATTGCAGTTTGTCTCGTTTCCAAGCCGCTGCGATTACATGTTTCACAGAGCAGCAAACTGGCCTGCAGAGTCACCAGGAATACTTGCTGGCTTGCACACAGCATACTTCCTATGCTTTTACCTGGTGAAAAATGTGAATGTTGTTGCTGTCGCAAAAGAATGCACAGAACGATCGATTAGCTCAGGTTAGGGAGGGGAAAGGGCAGCATGTGTTCCAACGGTGACGGAATCGGCAGGGCAGGGTAAAGAGGCTTGCGGTTTAATCCCGCAGGATTGCGGCTGGTGCGTCTCCCACGCTCAGATATCCTATAGACGGAGGATGCAGTCACATGATTGTTACTGCTTCCTCCCCATGACATCACTGCTGGTGCAGCCATACCACCCAGGGAAGGATGCTATTAAAATCATTGGCATTGGGCTAAGTGATGTTGCATTGCAGGTAAGCAACATAATTCTTCGAAAAAATCCTTTGCCGGTTGCTCTTGTGCTGCAGTCCTGGAGCTCCCGCTCCGTCGGGCAGAATTTCTGCGGGAAAATAAAGCAGCACGTTTTCCCTGCGAGCAGAGGGTTCGCAGGTGCAGAGGCTGCCTGCTGGCTCTGTGCTGATCTCCCGGCTGACATCTCCAGCAGAAATGCTGCCAGATGGAGCTTTATAGCTAAAGAAGGCCCTTTGTTCCCTGTACTTTCCAATGGCTCCTTCGGGTGTCTGCGGAATCCTGTATTTACGTGAGCAGCCATCATCATTCAGTCGTGCAAAGAGAGCAGCAATAGCGTTTTCATCGCATCCCTTGCCTTTTTTTTTCCCTGGATGCTTAAAGGAAGTTGCTGTTGTGTCTAATCTTATAAAGGAATGAGGATTAACTTGCTTGAGGGGTTAAGAGGTGTATTTGGGGAAAGAGGCTTTTCCTTTATTACTAATTTTTACTGATGTGGTTTCAAAGCACCTAGTCCGACAGGTTTCCAGCAAAATGTGCTGTACTAAAAGGTCGGTTTTTCCTTGTCCTATATAAACCTTTTTCCAAAAGAAACATAGAAGATGACAAGCAGATTTTTGCTCTCCTGCAAAATGCCGATCACCAAAAGGCTAAAAAATCCACAGTAAACTGTGCTTTTGTACTTGATATTTGTGGAAGCAAAGTCCAGAGTCTGTTTTCCTGGTATGGATGTTTAATTATGTGCTCTGTACAAATACATGAATATATATCTGTAAAGGAAAAAGTGGTGACTCTCCTGTGGGGCTTTTTTTCTGTATAGCTTTTAAAATATATGTTAGTGTTTTAAAATTCTTAATTTTTAAAAACTTTATTCTAATGCAAATGTTAGTGTGAAAAACTAAACTAATTTTTGAGCTTGTACTAGTCAGAAAAGAATATTACAAATTTTTTTAACACTTGTGATAAATAATTCTGCGCCTTTGCCATAGAACAGAGGATGACTCAGCTGTAGCTTCATCAGGCAGAGAGTCAGGTGACTTTTTACTCCTGGTCTACAGGAAGTTTTTTTTATTCTTCCAAATCCTGGTCTTTGTTCAAATTATTTTTCCCACTGTTGGAAAAATCTGAAAATTTGGCAGGCCTAGAATCTCTGTGTGCTCACCCATACATTAAGAGGGAGATATTTTGGATCTCCCGTGCTGAAGTACATTGTACATGCTAGTGAGGGCTGAATTCTGGTTTCCAGTGATCAGGTATGCAGTTGTGTCAGGATCAGAAAATGAGGTGTATGTGGGGGGAAAGTAGATAATGAATTATTGAAGTACAGAAAGGCAACATTTGTTCCAAACGGAAAAGAAAAATAAATTTCTATTTTATTTTTCTCCAACAGAACCTCTCCTGTTTTTTCAAGACTGAGCCTCTAAAGATAGAAATACAAACCTGTTGCTGCACGAGGTGATGGGGGCGGGGGGAGATTGCACCCTGTCAGTGCCAATGCTGGGTTTCTTCTCCTTGGTTCCCTCCGGAGTGAAGGCTGCCTCAGTTCTGTCCGGCACTGGCTCTGAGCCGAGCTGTGCTCTTGCTCGCCAGGCTCATGGAGACTTGGCTCTTTGCCCATGAGAGGAGCACAGCGGGGCTGCCATGCTCGGGTTTGACAAGTGTGAGGGGATCCCTGCCTGCTCCATATCATCTGGAAGGGCCCCATGGAAATACGTGCCGGGCAGTGCTTCTCCTGGGCTCTCAGTTTGAGCCAGACCTCTGTGCAAGAAGACAAGGCACCAGCCTTATATGTGTGCTGGGGGCCTTTGCAAATTCAGGATTTAAGTGCTCTAAGAGTTATTTAGTACATAAAAGGGGGACCTGGGGACATCCCAGCTGGAAGCTGCTCTCCCCAGCAGCACTGCTATGCCGTGTGATGGCTCCAGCAGCTGGCTGCGAGAGTGCTCAGCCCCTGTGCGTGTTGGGGCCTCTCTTACAAAGGTTGTTACCTTTTCAAAGGTAGTGGCTGGTAGCTTTTAAACAGGGACCTGAGGAGAAGGAGATGGGGAGCGTTGACCCTTGGTTAGAGAACTTCCTATCTGCCTGAACCAGACTCCTCCAGAGTGCTGTAACCTCCCGGGGCTGGGAACGGCTTCATCGTCAAGTTGCTGTTTGCTGACCTGGAGGGGAAAGTGGGCAGGATTGTCACTGTAGCCAGGTGCTGTAGCAGGGGAAAAGGAGATGCTCCCAATCCCCAGTCTCCTCCACAGTCCAGAGCCGTCTTGCTTGTGTTGGAGGTTGGTGTTGTGTTGTGTTCAGCCTCTCTCAGGCCTGAACAGCTCCTCGCTCAGCATGGTGCCCTCAAAAGCGGTGTGGTGCCCAGAGGTACCAGTCCTTTTCTTGGTTGCTTTTGCCATAATGCTGCAGCTTTCAGGGTGCCCAGCAGAGGTGGGTGTGTGTGTGTTAATTTTTCCTCTTAGTGAAATGGGATCAGGTTGTAGAGAAGGAGTCTTAATTCATTTTTTGTGTGTGCATACATACACACCAGGTGTTGGTTTTTTTCAGCTTTCTTCATCTCTAGCCCAGCAGAACCAAAAAATCACACACAATTATTAATGTCGCAAGAGAGACTCTGGCAGGTTTTCACTGCTGTTCCTAAAGCACTTTTAACATTTTGCTCTTAAGCATCACCCCAAGGAAAGGGTTTCCCCATCTTGCAGAAACAGGAGCTTCCTCTCAGCGGGATGAAGTAACTTCTTAACTTCTGTGTAGCTGATGCACTGCGGCATCAAACACAGCAGTGACAGCCAGTGCCCTGTGAACATGAAAACTTTACCCTCCTGTGTGAAAATGACCCACAGCCTCCACTCAAATCACGAGAAGTGACATGGTAGAACAGATTAATGGCTTTTCCAATGCAGGTTTATCAGCTTCATTTCAAGCTGAAGGCTTGAAAAGGTTTTCAATGAGAGGTACATTGAATGCCACTGAACATCCCATTTCAGGAGAGAGCTGTTTAGGAGTAACTGTATACGGGGGTGCTTCCCTTCTGACAGTGCAACTCTGCTCTCTGAATGCATTTACTTTTTCTTTTTGCAGTTCCAAACCTGGTTTTCCCCCTTAGTCTTAAAATTTTCTGAATGCAGAGGCAAAGAGCAGCACTGGAACACCAAATCTGGTGTTGCAAAGCTCAGCTGCATCTGGCATGAAGAGGAAAAGTCTGTAGCACCCCTGAGTCTTCAGATGTGGCTTAGAGCTCTGTGGCAGTAAAAACCATGAGTTCAGAAGGGAAATTCCCCCTCTTTTTTGTGAAGAAGAGGACTGGAGGGAAACCAAGAACAGAAACCATGCATGCTCCTACACTGTTAGGACTGGTTTCCAGGGTGTCCTGTCTCGTGAAATGTAGTTTCTTACCCAGAAGTTGAAGGCTTACAGAGTTTTACCTAATCAAATCTTGTTTCCTTCAAGAAGTAAGAGGGTGTGGGGTTGATACAGTTCATGGTGCTCATATGCCCAAACTTCTGGGCTGTTAGCAGCGAAGCATCCTTTAATAGAGATGTTTCAGCTCAGTTTCAAAACTGCAGATGAATGTTCCAGAGGCAGTGATGCTTCCCTCCTGCTTTTTCCACAGCCTCAACATCTGCACTAACAAGTCAATTTATTGGAGGGACCTTTAAGACTCACTGGAAACAGAGATGTGAGTTTAACTTTTTTTTTATATAGAGCCAATTTTGGCAAAAATTCCATTTGGAGCTTACAGGGAAAGAGCTGGGATTTTTTTTTTTCCTCTTGCCTTTCTGACATAACTGAGCAGCTGAACTAATTTTGCTCAGACTTTCCAAGAAGACTTGAAGGGGGAGCAGGCACATGATATTTCATACCAAAAGAAATTGTTTTCTAAAGGGAGAGTCATTGTGGGAAGGAGCAGGGAGCGGGATGCTGGGGTGCGGTTTACCTCTCCGAGGAAGAGAATGTCTCTCAGGAGGAGAAAAGGAGCAGAGGGAGTCCGGTTGTGCTGGAAGGCTGGGAAGCCCTGTTGGTTGGGGTGCCCTGGTGTGCCCCATGTCACCCCGTGCCTCCCTTCGCCTGTGCTCCTGGCCAGCTCTGTTCTCTGTGCTCGCCCCATGAGCATGTGTGCTGGCTGAGGAGGGGCAGCTGAAGGCTGTGGTTTGATCAGAGGAGTGCCTCAGTTTTCTGCCATCTATCCCAAAAGTTCCCTCCTGTCTTTCCCTTCTCTCCCAGGCCCTTTCCCCTGTGATCTTGTGCCCTGTGTTTTTTGAGCTCTGCTGTGGCTTCATAATTTTTTCCATAGAGGTTATTCAGGGTAAAGCTGCACATCAAAGATGTGACTGTATTTAACTTGACCACACTATCATAGCTGGAAACTCCATAATATGTGGTGGTGGGACTGTACAATAAAATGCTGCAATATTTTACAGTACTGTTTCTGATACTGCAGCCTGCCTGTGCTAGTGTGATGAGATTGAGAGCTTACAGGGCTATTTACTTGTATTTGGAGGCCATGCAATTAGTCCTTGAATTGTAGGAAAGGCATTTGCCAGTTTTAATATCTTGTCTTTCCTCTGTATTTTCTCAATTTATAGGAAATTTTTTTTCCCATATTCTGTTTCAAAAAAACGGCTGTAAGTGGGTTCAGTATTTTCTGCTTTTTCCAGGAGTCTGAACTTGATTACTCTGATCCAAGGCCATTTTAACACCTTTTTATAAACTTCATCATTAAGACAGAAGGTCAATAACTTGTTTGACTTGTTCAGTCTGAAGCTTCTAAGTTGGGTAATCTTAAATTGCTTGTAGATGTTTTTCAGCCTATAGAAAATCACCCATTTAACTTGCTGGGGATTCAGCCTGCTTGCTTTTGCTGAAGACTTCTTCCTTGTAAAATCACCACTCAACAGCATCTTACTTCTTGTTGAGAAGAATGTTTAATAGCTGTTTACCTGTCTCCTGTATGCTGTGTGATATCACTTGCCATTTCTAAATCATCTTCTACATGGCAGGTGGTGAAAGGGGAATTACATCCACACCACCTTGGCCTTCCTTGGCCTGCTCTAGGCTAAGCAGACCTCAGTCTCTGACCGCTCCCCAAAAGACAAACACCCCTAATCATCTCCCTGTATTTTTCATTCATGTCTTTCATGGTGACCCTGTTAATAATCTTGCTCACTGCCTCCTCAGCTGTCAGGCCCATTTTCCCTGGCCAGCTGCTGCTGCAGACCTGTGGTGTAACCATGCTCGGCTCTAGGAACCTTCTCCCTCAGCCTTACCTTCTTAGGGCTCTTCCTGAACACTGACTCTTGCAACCCAAACCGTTCGGTGAGTGTGTGCCTCAGCTCGCTCTGCTGGCAGCCCTGACATGTTTGCCTGGACTCAGGCCCTGTGAGGAGAGGGCTCTGCATCCATCTCTGTGACTGGGTCTAAATTCCTTGGGAGTGAGGATGGATGGATGCTGGCAGAGCACCCAGCTCTCGGGAGGAGGTGCCTTTGCTCGACAGATCACCTTGAGCAGATAAAGGCCATGTGGCTGGGGCACCATGCTTGGTCCTGGGAACAGTCAGTACAAGTATTAGGGGCACAGAGTGGCAAACCCTCTGCCAGTGCAAATGGGTCTTGTGATGATTGCCAATACTACTACGGTAGAAAATGAATCTATATTTAGATTACTACTGTACTACTATAGAAAATAAATCCCAGGGATTTTTACTGCCTCCATGCTCCTTCATTTTTGCAGTAACTGCTGTCATGTCATGCCACATGAGCACAGCTCATCTGACCAACAGTTCAGGTCAATGGTGGGCTCAGCTCTGATGGAGTCATGATTCAAAAGCTTTGTGTCTGGAGTAGGAGCTCCTCCGTTTTATCACAGTGAGTGTGTTGGTACTAGAGCATAGGAAAGCCCCAAGACACACCGTGCTCTCTTTTGGTGTGCTGGCTAATGCATGACACATTTGTGAGAGATGGAGCAGGTGATGCTTTGGACACCCTGGAAAAGGCACTCCGAATGTGAGTTGAGAAACTTGCAATTGGCATTTAGGCGTCTGCTTTCTTCTCCCAGCCTCTTGCCAGGTTCACTTATTCCTTATGCCACAGCAGAAGAGACGTGTTCTTTGCTGCCTGCATCCTGTCATGTTCCACATAGCACCCCCCCACTTCAAGGAAAACAGCAAAGCGTGTAGGTGAACGTCTGTCTGCTAGAAACATTTGAAGTGTTGAAGTAATTCAGTAACTGTGATCTGTTGAAAGTAACTTGAAACTTGTTGGAATTGCATTAAAAATCATACTGCCTGCCTCAGTGCAATGTATCCAATTAAAACAGAAAACAGGATGAGGAGAACGTAGCATGGAACTAGCATGTCTAGGAGCAATAGGCCAGGGCCAAGACTTTTCCTTTGAAGACTGTTCAGCTAGTTGTTTTCCATCAGTATAATTTTCAGCCTCTTTGAACCATGGGATGTTTTAGTCTGTGCTTGCCATGTCAAATACATTTCATATCCGATCAGTCAGTCAGCATACTACCTAGAATGTCAGTTCACTGATACAGCTCTTCTAGCTGTGGCTTTACATTTGCACGTGCTGTAACAGTGTTGTAAAGCTAAGAGTTTGTCAGCATTTTCACTGTAAATGTGATTTATCGCTCTTCTATGAAACTTAGCTCCAAGCTGATCAAAGTCACAGGATGAGTTTACTGCTGTGAGACTTGCAGAAAAAATGTGGCTCTAAATGTGATAATACTGCTACCTTTTGGTTCTTTAGAAAATAGTAAAAAAGTGAGTAAATGTGATGAGATCTTGTGTCTATGTAGTACTAGCTGTGCTTGTTAGTATGTCCTTGTCCATCAGCAGCTCCCTGTATTTGCATCCTGGCTTCTGTAGTTTGTTTGATATCAATCTCTTTTTTGCTTTCCTTATGTGTTTAAAAATTATCTGGTATCCTACAGTCATAAAGCTTCACAGGCTAATATTTGGACCCTTACTTCCAGCTTGCTCTCGTGCAGCTCTTCTGACATTTGCAGGGTGATTAACTCTTTCTGGCTTCAGAGAGAAGCTGGGAGATTGGGGACTGACCATCAGATTGATCTGGCCCAAGATTTCTGGAAGATGTCTAGGGTTATGTGGCAGCCAGGAGAGCCTCTATCAGGAGGCACAATTGTCAGTCTAGCACTGTGATCTCTCTTGATTGGTGACTCAGTCCCTGCCAGGACTTTGCTACATCTACAGGATCACAATAGTCTGGCATGGGTCTAAATCCAGGGAAGTCTGCTAACCAGAGCCCCGTGGGTTCCAGAGATATGTGGTTCAGTCAGGTTTCTTTGTTTTCTAGTTCAATTTCTAGAAAGAACCTGTTTGCAATTATTAAAGCAGATTATTGACACACACGTTCAGTTGTAGATACGGTAAGCTAGTTAGTAAAAATGAGTGCCCACTGGTAAGGCTCTCTACTGTATTGTGGGGAATAAAATGGCTGCTGGAATTCAAAGTGGATAAAGGCAAAGCAAAGGGGAAAACGTCCCTAAGAGCTTACAGAATGATGGGCTCCAAACAAGCCACTGTCTCTCAGGGAGTCACAGCAGACTGCTCAGTGTTGGGTGTCTGCCCTAGGAAAAGCTGGTGGAGTGCCAGAAATTTTTAGGAAAAGAATATGGGGACTAAGCAGGAAATAGCCCTTGCACAAATTATGTTCCATCAGCATCTGCAAAAGTAGTGGAAAGGACAGCAAGGACGTCCAGGACATGGAACAACAAAGGGACAAAATACATATGTTAGACAATTCCTCAGAAAGACTCAACACCTTTCAGTGTATACAATAAGCTCTGTCAAAGCAGCCAAATCTCTTAGATGCTTAGGTCTGAGGAGCTGCATTTATAACTAATTCTGCATGTCATGATATTGCAGTGTTTTCTTTTGAATTGGTAGTGTTGCACTCAGATTAGATGAAGATATCTACCTCTGACATCTTTGTGATCAATAAACAGAAATTACCGCTTCTGGGAAGTAATCTCTCTCATTCTAATGTAAATAGTACATTTCCTGTCATCAGCTGTGAAAGGAGTCTAGGTTTTAGCGTCCAGAGTATGGTGCAGATTTCTCATGCTAGATGAGACAACCAGCACCAGCGGCTGTTCATGGTTTTGCCATCATTGGAGTGTATTGCTGCAGTACACCTGGCTACAATTCATGTTTGAATGAGGTTAATTTGCCCTTAATTTATGTGTATTAAAATATCTGCAACTGATTGGTGTAAGGCTCCAGTTCTGCTGGCAGAACTGAAAGCATCTCTGTAAGCTGCACTCAGAGGGCAAGTTAGCTCATCCTGAAATAAACCTTGTAAATTGTTACAGATGCCAAAGTAAGGTGAGGGAGATAAATGCAAAATAAAGAGAAAGAAAGGGATACTTATAGTGCTTGGTGATAGGTTATAAGATGGAAGCTCTGTAGTACTCGGTTCAAAAGTGCTGTAGCTAGGTTTCATTTACCAAAATCGCGTTTTGCACAATCTGATATCACATCTCTGCTTTCAAAAGCGTAGTACCTGGAGTGAACTTTGAGGCTGGCAATTATCCAGTTCACTGCAATTTCCAGGTACTTGTATGCTACCTTGAGTTCAAAGTTTGTTTATTTTCTTAGTCTTCCTTGGCCCTTGTGGTCTCTAGCACATTTTTTCTCTCCTCGGACGTGTTGTGTAGCACGTATTTTTGGGATAGATTCAGACTGAGATTGTAATTATCCTACATACTTGTGGTCTGGCCTGGTATTATCCATCACAATACTGTCATGTGTTGGGCATTGACAACCTACTTAAAAAGCTATTTTTTACGTGATACAACTAGCATGTTGGGTAATTTTCTTGTGGTATGAAGGAAAACTTGCCAATGTTTTCAGTTTCCAGAAGAGTTTCCAGAAGTTTGTTTATTTAGCAGAGGGTGCTGCCTTGTGCAGGCAGACAATCTGAGCTGCATGTTCTGTACAGGTCCTTCTTTGCTGTATGGGAAGAATAGGGTGAAGTAAATGATCTGCAAAATATCACAATGTTACGAAGTAATTGCATGGTCTAATCCATTCACCTCATTGCAGCTTCCCTTTCCAGTCCTCTTATGAGACACTGAGCTCAGGGTCCCCTTGCAGCTTCAGCTCCTGTAGTCAGCCACATCATCCCACCTTCAGATTCTCATTTCACTTAGCAAATGTGGGAGCATGCTCTCACCTGCTTGGCGAAGTATTGCTGTTCTCAATTGTCGCTCCTCTTAACTTCTGCTTTTTAAATCATCCCCATCTTGTGGCAGCTTATTTGTGCTCTGCAGCGCTCCTAGGACACCTGCTCTGCATTGAGTTTCCTTCCCCAGGCTATGATTCACTTGCTTGATTCTCTTTCAGACAAACATGCAGTGGTGCTGGGAGATTACTTGATTTCCGCATTTGAAAGGGCTTCTATTAATGGTATAATGGTGACCTGCTGGTTGCCTGTGAGATAATGCTTTTCTCAGCTGCTTGTGCTCAGCACATTGTCTGTGTCATCCAAAAACCCTACGTGGTGGAGAGCAGAGACTGACAAAGGTGAGAATTCACGCTTACTACATTGCTGAAGTCACCACTAAGGCAAAAAATTACATGGTGAGGTTTCAAGTAAAACAGTTGAAAATGGGGAGAGGGGTGGCAGTCATTGGCGTGGGGCTGACCTCATCAGTGACCAGGAAAAGTTACCTTGTGTCAGTCAAGGAGCTACAGACTCTGCAGGATCTGTTCTACACAACCCCTAAAGTCTGTATATGTCCCCATTCTTCTTACGTGTTTTCATGTTTTTTCCTTGTAACTCCATGATAACAGATATTTTTTTAGACGTGTCATTTCAGATTACAAACCCTACATATTCTCTGGAAAACCCCGTTTCCCAGGCACCTGTTTTAGGATGGATGGGATTAACCATCCTTAGAGCAACACTTTGTTAAGTGATGTAGAAGTGCACAGCTGCCTCTTCCAGTCCCAGCCCAGGACCCCCCTGCCCAGCTGCTGGAGCCCTCATGGACATGCCGCTTTCTCATGTGCAGATTCAACCAGTGGCTGAGCCTGTATCCCGGGGGCACACACAGAGTAGCTCTTCACTTAGCATGAGTGGTGAGGTTTGTTTCTGCTCATGGTCTTCATGTTTGCTCTGTCAGGTTCATGTCTTCTGTACATTTTGATTCTGGTTTCTCCTCTGTCGCTCATCTTGTTCCAATGTCCTCGATCAGACCACCTTGCTGGAACAGACATTCTCATACTCCTACAAGCCCTCATCCTAGTTCCCATCAAACGCCTCTGGTAACTGTTTGTTGTAGTTTGGGGACAGGTACCTTTTATTTCCTCTTGTGCTTTAGTAGGAGATGTGGTGGATATTTCTCCTCTTGCTTTCTTAAAAGCAAATATGAAGAGTTTGTTGTGCCCCCCAGGACTACTGTTCACGCTGTCTTGACTTCCTGGCTTGTGGAAGTACTTCAGAAAACTTGGTTCTGAAATGCCTGACAAAGCTGCAGGAATTTATTGACAAACTTGTTTTTCCTCTACATACAGATCCTAATATGGTCAATGCAGGAGACATGAATGGTTCAGGCAACCTGATGGATTTTCTGGATGAGCCTTTCCCCGATGTTGGAACTTACGAAGATTTCCATACCATCGACTGGCTGCGGGAGAAATCGCGTGACACTGACCGCCATCGCAAGGTAACGGTGTCAGGCTTTGATGCATCACAGTCCCTGGGTTACAGCCGTCCTGATAGGGACAAAAACAAGTGCTTTTCCAAAGTTATTGTTTCCTACCTTGTTGCATGACTTGAGGTGAAGAATATATAGATGTGGGATGACTTGAGGAGAACTTTTAAATATATGGATGTGGGATGTCCTGAATTTGTAAATATGAAAGGGCTGCTGCAACTTAATCAGCTGAGCATCTCTGAATAAATTATTGGGACTGCGGGAAGTAGAGAGTAGAGAAATTGTATACACCATAGAGGAGTTTAATTATTTTAAACTTTGTACTCTCAAACTGTCAACCCGAATCAGCAACACATCTATATGTGTGTTTAATTTCAGATTACAAGCAAAAGTAAAGAATCCATATGGGAGTTCATCAAGAGTTTGCTGGATGCCTGGTCAGGATGGGTTGTAATGCTTCTCATAGGACTTCTGGCAGGTATTTATGTGTTGGTGCTACAGCTATGCCTGAAGCATCTCACCCAAGCTGCTGCAGTCCCATCTGCATCTCTTTGTACTTCATTGTCTCTCCATTGATGTTTTTTTGTTTTTAAGCTAAAAAGACAACTTTGCATTCATGCCGTTATGATCCTAAATAAAAATACCCACTTGCAAAGTCTCCTTTTGAGTGCTGACCTAGAAAAAAATGTTTTCACCAGTAGAGGGATTTTTCTATTGCTTTGGGAAATCTGCATTTGAGTGCTTCATACTTGATGGGCTGCTTTGATTTTCTGAATATTTGCTTTGTAGAAGTCAATTTTTATTTTTAGGATTTTTTTTTTCTTGTCATCACTTTAATTCTGTAAGTAAAAAATATGATGTGGGGAAAATGTTGGTTGTGGACACCCAAAAGGGAGCTTTATAAATGGCTGTTTCCACTGGGTTATCTTCTTTATGTATGCGTGAAGGCAAAATACAGTTTCAGACTTGGTTTCAGACCTGCTTCCAGGCCAAACAGACATTACATATTTAACAGCCTGCTCAAACTCACATGGCAAATTCATTAATTTCCTCAATTTCTCCTGTCTTCTCCTCAGTTTAGCACATCTTCCTGCTTGGAAAGCTGCACTGCTCTGACCCAGCTCAGACAGCTGCCATTTTTTATGCTTTTCAGTGATGTCAGGGTGCTCCTGTGTCATGCTGCTTGGTAAAAGCACCATGTGAAGTTTCCCAGTTTCCAAGGGGTGATGGGAATTTCCTGCTCAGCATCTGTCAAGTTAATATGTTTATTACAGTTGTTAGGAGCCTCAGAAGCACTGGTAAAGTTCTTGAGAAAGCATTTCTGAAGTGACGTGTTTGGCAAATTATGTAATTTCATAGACATGTAATTGTTTCCACAAAAACTTTGTTGAGAGGGTGAGATGGGAAGAGAGTCTGATAGACTGTGTACTACCAGTGCTGCTGAGTCCTGCCTGAAGGCCAGGGTGGGTCTCATCTGGGGAGAAGAATTCTGACTGCAAATAAAGTTAGAGCAAGCCCTTGAGACCTCTAGTGACCTCAGCAATCCTCTCTTCATACAAAGAATGTGGTAAACATGCACACATTCCCATTTTAGTAAAAACATCCCAGAAGGTTTTTTTCAGTTCTAGTTTACAATGAAACCTCTTGCTGAAATCCTCAAGGCTGTTAAAAGCCAGAGTCACTGTCCTCTAATTATCCCTAGTACTGATATGCCCCGCTTGGGAAAGGAGGTTGAGGGTAAGATACAGCTGAGATCTGGTAGCTTTTGCAAACTTTTCAGTGATAAGGGTGCAGAGCAACACATTTTACCTCAAAGAGTCAAACCAAATTAGTCAGGTATCTTAACAAGGTTTGGGGAGGGAGGAGATGGTGGTGCAGACAAGAGGCACTTCCTCTCTTCTTGAAATACTGCCTGCTCAGAGAAGAAAGCGTGCCACAGGGGCATCTGTATGATCAGATGGGATTGCGTGGACCAGCCTGGCTCCTCCATGGCCCTCCTCTGAAGAACAGGCAGAAGCTGCTGCTGCTCCAAGAGGAGTAGCCTGGCTCAGTGGATGGACAGTGGGTGAGCCCTTGAGCAGCCGGGTCCAGGCATTACTGGAGGCAAGCAGAAAGTATGGCAAGGAGTGGGAGAGAAAGGGGAAAGTGGCAGCAGCAGTACCCGGGACACAAGGGTCCCATGGAGCATCCTGCCCCTGCTGTCCCTATGCTGGGCATGGAGGACAGCAAGATGGGACTCTTGGGAAGAGGCTGGCAGGGGCTTCCACAAGTTTCCAAAAGCACTTGAGTCATTTACCCAGGCCCAGGAGGTGCCTGGGGCTCCTTTTGAAAGGAGCTCAACTGATCTAGAAGCCTAAATCCCATCAATTTGGTAAACTTTATCTTTCAGATTTTGTAATACCTCAAATGCTGCCAACCCGTAGTACCTCTATTGCCAACACGAGCCAATGAGGCCAAAAGGAGCAATCCTTGTTCTCCAGTGCATCTGCCACTGGGCCCTGTTGCTCTGTGCATGTGTAGCTGCACTGGGCAAGTGAATACTCGTTCTGACTTGCTGGTGAAAACAGATTTTGGCCAGATTAGTTTTCAGTTGATTTGTGGGCTCAGCAGCGTTGGTCACCACAGAGCCACAAGCAAACAAAATATAGCTGATGGGAAGGAGCTGGTGGAGGGAGGAAGGAGAGGACCATCTCATTTGGTAGTATGATATATATATATCTATATCATGTCTCATATATATATCTATCTTGTCATTTTTGGAGTGTCATCGAACCTGCATCCTTTGTTAGTCCCAGAAAAGTGTAGGTGGGAAAGGGATGCCTGGAGGGGTTCTGCTCTGGCTTCCTGCTCACAGCAGAGCCAGCTTCAGGGTTACAGGTAACACCAATGTATATTAAGAAAATCACAGCAGTCACTGCGATCAGATCACAGTTTCCTGCGTGACAGTGCACACATAAATTAGCCTGAGTAGAGCCCCTCACTGCCTCCAGCCTGTGGCAAGTACCCACAGGACCCTGAACGTCAGGCTGGAGGGAGGTGATGGTTTGTGACATGGTCAAATGGCAGGAAGGGCACTGAGGAGCTCCTGGGATGAGGAGGCTTTGGGAGCCAAAGCCTGCTAATTGCAGAGAAGAGGGAAGGAACAGTAAAACCCACAAATGTTGTTTGCTGGGGAGATCAGATGATGTCTGTTCACACAATCATCTAGAAAAAGATACAGAGCACTACCTGGGCCTGTCTCAGTCAGAGTTTCCATGCTTTCCTAATATAAAGCAATGTATGGAGAGTGAGCCTAAAAATTTGTGTATGGATGCCAAATTTTTTAGGCATCTGTTTCTAAGGAACTCTGAATTTTTGCTGGGCCCATCCTGCCTGCAGACCAGTGGATGTTCCTCAGCCTAACCATTACTGCTGGCCAAATGAAAGCATATCCTATTTATAGATCAGCAAGTGTCTGTTTTCTAAAGCTATGTGACAAAAAGTGCCACCATAGTAATGCTGAAATGCTCTGATGCCGAGGCTGGATGTGCAAGAATTCCCTTTGTAATTCTGTGCTGCATTGCTTGGGTGATGATGTTTTCTGACACACGTGCATAAGGAAAACTATCTTTTCAAAGCAAATTTTTAGCATTCTCATTGGGGCACTGTAAAGGAAGAAATTGGCCATCATCAACAAAAGGAAAAGGAGAGAGGTAAAAGGCTAATATCCAAAATGAAGTTCAGCATTGTCTGGCTTTGGAGTAACTTCATTATTTTTCCTTCCAGGCAGGAGGTTCCATAGAAGGGGGAACAAACTCAGCTCCTTTGATGGAAGAAGAAGGGAGATAAACTTATGCTCTTACAGTCTTGGCAGCCAAAATAAGCACAAGAAATTAAAAGCTTGACCTTAAGATGCTGAACTGTCTAGCACTTGCATTAATTACACTTAAAGTTGCAAAAATTCAGAACTTGCAAAACTTCTAGCTCTGGTCACATAGGCTGTGAAGCATTCACTATTGCATTATCATCCTGGGCCTCCTTATGTTTTTCTTCTCTTGAAGGCTGGTGTGGTAAATTGCGTGTAGCATTTTCCTTCTTATGTGGATCCCTAAGAATCTGGCAAAAGGGATTAGATCAGTTGCATAATTAAGCACGTTGTCTTAGTGGTGCTGAGGTGCCTGTGAGCTTATTATATCAGAGAATGGAATGTTTGTTCTTCAGTATGGTTATTAACTTTATTGCGGAAACGCATTCAAAAGTCTGTCTTCCTTTGCACCTTTTGCTAGGTAGCATTAATATGCAGCTGCCTGGTTAAGTGTAAGGTAAACTTTGAAGATTACAGAGAATGTTAAAGATCCATCAAGAGCTGCAAGAGGCACAGCATTTGGTGCTCGTGTCCAAGAGATGAAAATTCCTTGTTTCTGAAACTTCAGAAAATTGGAAGAGAATTTAGAGCTTACTGCAAATCAGGAAGCTATGCATTCTGATGTTGCCAGCAATGCAGTGATTCATCCTCATCTAGCAGTATGGTTCATAGTTTCCATAGTAACTTGGGAAAAATGGAAAAGACTAACTAAGATTAAGGCAAGATCTTCATGAAAGAAAGTAATTGGTAAAGACATCATCACTCCCTTCTGCAGCCTTTTTTTTCTTTTTGTGTGATCTGTATAGTTCTTCAGATTATTTTTGTGCGACAGAAATTCTTCACTGCTACCCTGGGCACCACTGCTTGTCAGTGTTGGGGCAAGTATCCTTCTTAAGGGTGGCAGAAGAACCTGTGGGTTTTTTATGGTCTTTGGAGTAAAAAAAAGGTTCCGCATACTTGAATTGTTTGAAATGTGTTTTGCCCTCTGTCTCTTTTACAGAAATGAAAATCAGAAAACTTTATTTCCAGATGAAATAAACCAGCTCTTGGACCCACTTGTGTGCCAGCTGCTGGGAGAATGAGGAGCAGCCCCCACTCCTGCTTCACGTAATTGGCACTCTTAGCAGGAGCCACAAATCTATAAGTTTTGGAAACATAAAACCAAACCAGTTTGCATTTTCCAAAGTATTTTTTCCCCAGCACGTTGATATGCATCGATAAATTCTATTCAAATCCATTAGCAGTTTCCTGAAATGTTATTAATGATTATTTGTAAAAGTAATCATGACTTCTGCTTTCCATTGTATATGAGAGGGATCTGGAAAACACTAGGTGACTCTTCTATCAGTTGGTGGTTTAATTCTTTTCAGAATTAAATTAATTATAGGGACAGAACACAGGTCTGCCTCTCTGTGTTCCTGCTGCTTCCAGCCTCCCATTCCTGCTGCACTTGCATTCCTGGGGACCCACCTGCTCTGAGGGTGCTGCTGCTGGGGCAGATCGTTATCGCTGATGAGCAAATGACCCAGAGAAGCAGAAATTTTCCTTTTTTGTGTCTGGCCACAGCAAGTTTACCTGTGTCTGTGTCTGGTGGCCACCGGGTGTCACTGTAGCTCTGTGGCATCACCGGGGAGAAACTGAAACGAGCGTTGTGCTACAGGGAGGATTTGAGAGATAATTTTATTCTGCATGTCCAGATTGCTAATCAATGTACTCACATATCAAAAGCTCCATTCTGTTAAGTTCATAAGTCAGAATTTGGCATCCACGTTGCATCCGTAACGAAATCATCCTTATAAGATGTTGCTGTGTTGGGACCAGAAAAGCTATAGGAAAACATGCATATGCTTCTCCTTCATTAAATACAGAGTGTGGTTTGAGACCCGTGGTCTAGCGTGTGTTTAGAGACCCTGCACGATGTCCTGCCATCTCAGCCAGATGGGGCACCTGCCTGGGATGGGCTGCAGGCCTGACATTGGTTATGTCTCCCCTATTTGGCCATCAGTCAGTATGAAAATGATAATGTTTAAAATGAAAGCTTATAAGAGAGCATTGAAGGACAGAAAAACTTGTTATTGTCCCCAGTTCTTTGGTATATTTGTATTTATTGATGCAGAGAATAGTTTGGGTTGGAAGGGACCTTTAAATGTCATCCTGTCCAACACCCCTGCCATGAGCAGGGTCATCTTCAACTGGATCAGGTTGCTCAGAGCCCTGTCCAACCTGACCTTGAATGTTTCCAGGGATGGGGCACCCACCCCTCTGAGCAACCTATTCCAGTGTTTCACCACCCTCATTGTAAAAAACTTATTCCTTATACCTAGTCTAAATCAACCCTCTCTTAGTTTAAAACCATTACCCCTTGCCCTGCTGCACCAGGCCCTGGTAGAAAGTCTGTCCCCATCTTTCCTAAAAGCCCCCTTTAGGTACTGGGAGGCTGCTGTAAGATCTCCTCGGAACCTTCTCTTCTCCAGGCTGAGAACACTTACATTGCACCCGCTTACCCAAATCACAGGTGTTATTCTGTTATTAAAATTAGATATATTATCCTTGCAACTGGATTATTTTTAATGCCAATATTGCTTTTTCTGCATTTCTTCCCCAGGTACATTAGCTGGAGTGATAGATTTGGCTGTGGATTGGATGACAGACCTGAAAGAGGGTGTCTGCCTGTCTGCCTTCTGGTACAGCCATGAGCAGTGCTGCTGGACGTCTAATGAAACAACATTCGATGACAGGGACAAATGTCCCCAGTGGCAGAAATGGTCTGAACTTCTTGTAAGCCAGTCTGAGGTACGGGAGGCCCGATTAGCTTGGGGTTGCAGCAGGCCAGTCAATGCCCTTTGTTCATATGTGCTGATGTTCCCTCCAGAGAGTTTCTCTGAAAGAGAAAGTAATGAACTGAACACACTTTAAAAAAAAGACATTTCCACAAGCAATATCTGCTTAACTTGAAGGAGGTTCTGTGGTTTTAGTGCAATGGAAACTGGAAGACTGTGAGACTGCACTGTCTTTTTATCAGTATTAAACTAAAAGTGTTTCGTAACACGCATAGCATAATCACCAGGGGACCTGAGCTGCATTTTCTTTTTTTCCTTTTAAACATAATTTTATGGGGAAGAAAAAAGGATGAGCATTGACAAATACATTCATGAGGATATTTTTGGGATTGCAGATGGGATTGTATGTATCGTGATACAGGGAGCTGCATAAGAACTGCTTGTTTATTGCTTGCAATCAGTTTCTTTATGACACATCAAGATACTTAGCTAACAGCAAAAGCTTGGGGAAAGAATGGGCTCCCTGAGGGGTGGCCAGAGTGAAGGATTTGCGGGGGTGTTGGACAGGAAGGGAAAAAGCTGATCTGGGCAGACATGAAACTTACATTTTAAGATTTTTTTTCCCTTGCACTTTTTTTTTTCCTTAATAGTAGTATTTTTAAATACAAAGCATGCTGTTTCAGAGCAAAGCAGGTAAAAGTTTTGTTTTGAAAACAATAAAAAGAAGCCTTTCTGTATACCATTTAGCAGATAATACTTGTAAAAAAAACCAAAACCACATTTCATCTTCAACCTAAGTTATTCAATGTATTGAATAATATTGATGCCTTCACTACTCAAATCTTTGGCAGAATTGTTGTCTCAAATCCCCCCTTCCTCCTTATTTCTGACTTGAATTTGACAAAAACTCAATATGATGTGTGGGTGGGTGGTTTGGAGAGGTCGTGTCAGATCTTCCTCCATTGTGGAGGTTGTCTGGCCCTGCAGACAGTGTTTGAGGACACCTTCATTGCCAGGCAAGGGTGTCATTCATGTTCCTGTCAGTGCTGCTTTAGGTTTACAGTACAAGAAGTACAAGGTGAGAGTGTCTGTGCATATGTATAACTCAATTTTCTATAGTTCTAATTAACCATAGTGGAAGTAGAGGGGTGCTCACTGTCCCTGAATATTCTTACCACACAATCAGAGGCAAAAATCTCTCAGTATGGTTGCCAGTCACAGTGCCAAGCTTTCTTTTGCCAGAAGTTTGCTGGGTTCACTCTGGTCTTCATCAACAGGTGTTTTGGGTGGCTGTGTCTTTGTGACAGTGAAGAAATATTACCCTGATGTAAAGCTGCAGGATGGGGGGTGATGTTGTAATTTAAGAGAGCCAAAAAAAAAAAAAAAAGCGGGAAGGGAAAAAAGAGGAGAGTGTTAAAATTATTAGGGGATTTGGAAATCCTGTGCATGTGTTTGACATGCTGTTACTTTGTCTGGAATATATGAATGATGCATATCCTTGAGAAAATGTATTGCTTTCTCCTGCTACTCGAAACCAGCAGTCATGACCATTGTGTGCTGTGGCCTTTAGAAAAGGTATCAGCCAGGAGAGCACTGTGAAACTTCACTCACTTTGTGTTCAAATTGGGCTTCTCACCCCATGGTGTACTGTCACAGTAGGACAAAGAAGAAAAGGTTCATCTCGGCTTAGTTTTAGTTACTTCCCTAAAACAAATGGGCATCTAAGATCTGTGGGTTCCTGATGGTCTGATGGAGGCTGTAAATACTATTAATATATCTGTCTGTTACTGTTGCACTGAAATCCCAGGGAAGACCCAATAAAAATGGGAATTTGGAAAGTAAAAATTCAGTTTTGTTCAAAAGGCTTATGATATGGGCAAGTTTTGCACTGTATGGTAGAGGGAGAGAGTTTTAGTAGGTATCAAAATACACTGAACTGGACTGTGTTTCAGAATAATTTTGCTGGGTTTTTTTTCTATGTTTCACTTTGTGCCTGACATTTACATAATAGCCCTATAAAACAACAGTGTGCACTGGAGCACAATTTAGGCAAAAAGTATTTGGAACAGTTTCCCTAAAGGTACTCTAGTCAGACATGTCTTCTTTTTTCTATGCATGACTCTGATTCTTTCTCGTCATAGTCAACTAAATTTGACATTTTGAGGACTGAGATTTAGATCAGTTCTTCCTTGTGGTTTTGCCAATTTATAGCTGTGATAAACGCTGTACATATGTTTTCCTGGAGAATTGTGACATTTCCTATGGCATCTCTTGAAAAATGTTTCCATTCTAGTGCTCTTATAAAATGAGCCCAAAGCAGAGCTTGATATAAATTATTATGGAAAACATAATAGCCCGTTAGACACCTACCAAGCTATGTTTTGTTCCCTAATCACTGTTTTGTAGGCCAATTATATCCTTCACCCTTCTGGTCTTGAACTAGTTCCAAAGAGGAGGTGAAGAGGGTTTTTCCATGTGAGAAAGTTTCAAAACCTCAAACTCACTGGCAGATCAAAAGGTCATCAGATGTCACTGGTGATCTGGATTTTCCCTGTTCTGCAGATCCAGTTTGGTCCCAACCCCAGCTTCACTGGAGCTGAGGACCCATTTTTGCTGGCTTACACATGTCCAAGGTAGAGGAAAGGACCCCATGTTTTCCATGGATCATGACGCTGGATCCAGCAATGGACTGAATTCCTGTCCCAAGGCTTCTGGGTCTCCTGTCATGAACCTGAGACCTGCAGGACAAGGAAGCCCCTCTAAACCTGGAACTCACTTCTTAATTTTGCAGCCTTGAATCTGTCAGTCTTGAGGACACACACTTCTGTAACATCCACAGGGGAGAGTCTGCAAACTCTGAGATCCCTGCTGAGCTGGAGTAGAGCTCTGGGCCTCTGGAGTAACCATACATTGGAGGGCATCGTGAGGGATGTGGGTCATTTCAGTATTCTGAGTTTGTGAGGATTGTTTTCAATTGTGTTCCATTTGTATCTAAACTGGACTGACACCAGATCTGAAACATTGCTTGGTCTTGCAAACTAAAATACAAAATTTTGCTCAGTTTTCCTACTTGCTTCATTACTGTTGCTTCCAGGGTGAGTCTTTGGAGCTAGTATGGGAAAGGTCATAGCAGGATCAGCTCTGCTGGTGCTCTGCTTCGGCCTCTGGCTCCAGTGTACATGCTCAAAACTTTTACAGATTCACAGCCTGAGTAATGGCATGTAATGGATGAGAAATGAACCATTTGCTATACTGAGTTACTGCTACGTCACTTCCCAAAGGTTTTCATATTATTAATCATTAGAAACTGCTGCAGTTGAACCTGCAGAATGCCAGATATCTGGAAAATGTAGCAATGAAAGCTGTCCCAAGGGGTAAGATTGAACTGGCCATATGGACTCTTGTGGGGTCCTGCCACAGCAGTGTAGGTGTATGTGTGACTGCAGTAACGAGCTGACAGAGTTTTCTTATGACTTCTGAGATGCAAAAGAAGAAGAAGTAAAAAGAAACAAAGTTAATTTTCCTCCAGTGAATTTAGAAATAAAACTACAGCTTTTGCTCAACCTAGTAGGGCCAAATTTTTTGTAATGGTGTTGGCCTTCTTTGGAGGTATTCCGGGTTCACACTGACAGGAGGATTTTGCCCTGAGGCAAGATATCCAGAGTTTTCTCTAGAGGAAGAGTAAATATTGTCATAGCTGTTTGTAATTGAAAGCACTAGGAGAAGACATTCGTGAGACTGTCTTCAGCTGTAGCAACAAAGATCCATGGTTACTACAGCCGGATGTCAATCACTTCAAATGTGGGATCCATGACTGCTCAGTCTCAGGGCATTGGGGGATAACGTTGTATTGCTTCAGCATTCTGCTATCATCAGCAAAGCCAGCTGCTAACTTCAGCAAGCACCAGCTTAACAAATTGCCCTTCTTCCAGATATATCCATAAGGATAAGGGTGTTAGTAGTATTCTTACTGCATTTTCATTTGGACAGACCTGGAAAATGAAGCTAGCAAACATCCATGCTGTTAAAAGTTGATTCCTTGCAGATTTGAAAACAGGGAGACTTCTCATCTCTAAGTTTTTTATGACTGGGAACAGGGCTTGGCCAGCTCTGTTAACTGATACAATTGATTAATGCCTGTTTTCCTACTTGATTTATCATAATGTTGATATCCAGGCTGCTGTCCTGCAGAGCAGAGGCAGGGGCCCTGATGTTCTTGAGCAGCTGGGATTGCATCCGGTAGGAAGAGTTCACTTAGAGGTGAAGGATTCATACCAATTCATGCACTGAGATTCATCTCAGTTTTTTATTATGTAGTGTCATGTTGCTGCAGGATATTGTTTGAAGGCTTAAGCTCCTTGTATCAATTTGATGCTGCTGAGTAGATTCTCTTTTGTCCATGTAGGTGGGTTTTTAAAATTAATCTAAAAAACATATGCGTCTGAAGAGGCAGAGGTATTCCAAGGCAGATTTTAAGAAAAGTTTTGACTTGACCATTGGAAAAAGGTAGAATCTTGAAGGTCACTATTGACTATGCTTTCACTATGGCACTGCACAGTCAACCATTGCTAATGATCATTAGCATTCCCATTCTGTTAGTAAAGTGAAGCTAATCAGTTTGAAGATAGGCTTATTACTGACTGGAATGATTTTTAAAAATTAGGGCAAAAATAGCTGAGATGTGTGAGTGGATTCTGCCAAGCTATGGTGTTTTAAAATTATTTTCAACCCTATAGTGGACAGCACCATATAGAAAGAAAGGATTTATTTATGGTTTTACCCTTCCTGTTTGTGAACTGAACTGGCTACCGATGTACACAGGGATGTTGTTTGAAAAGATCAGCATCTGCATGGAGAACTGACCTTTGAATACCGGCCCTCAGAAAAATATGTATTAGTGTCTCATTCCTTGTCCCCCACCACGGGATGAACACAGCAGATTCCTCCATTAGGTGCCTTTTCATTACCAATTGCTTTTGCCCTTATGACGTACTTGTTTGCTGTTTTGGGTCTTTATGTGGGTTGGTTTAATTTTTTAGTGCTTGAAAGATGATCAGTTTAAGGTATTTGGGTCCCTTACAAACAGACTGTAGGGACTAGGTTAGATATTTATTAGTATGCTGCTTCTTTCCATGAGTAATAAAATTGCTGGAGTATATAAAGTTGTTTGTCCTTGCTGAGGAAAAGCAGCACTAACCATGTCAATGAAAAATCAGGCTCCATGCCATCATGATCCCTAGCAGAAGTGTGAGATTTGCCAATCTGCATTTGTCTAACAATGTTTGTTACTGTTATTTTTCTAGGGTGCAAGTGCTTACATTCTAAACTATTTTCTGTACATTATGTGGGCTCTATGTTTTGCTTTCCTGGCAGTCTCCCTGGTCAGAGTGTTTGCTCCTTATGCCTGTGGCTCTGGAATCCCAGAGGTGAGTTTCTCTTCATGCATGAATATAAAAAAAACCCAAATAACAACAACAAAAAAATACTGCCTTTTCCCATTTCAGAACTGTACTATGAGATAGCATAGCAACAAGAAAATTGTCTTTCCATCTCATCTGCCTTCGTTCCTTTTTTTATGCTTTTATGGTGATCATCTAAGTTTTTCCATAGTAAAAAGTGTTCATGTGTCACTGTGACAGGTTAATGCACGTAGCTGTTCATTGCCAGAGTGTGAATTAAAAATCAGCATCTCCAAGAGACACATACTCACTAGAAGATTATAGGGAATTTTCCTAGGATGAAATTACTTGGGCCAGTTACAAAACCAGTTATTTTCTAGGCTAGACTCTAAATACAAGCAAAATAAAAAGAAGAGGGTGGGCTACAAAGCTAAGGTTTCCTAAACTACTGAAGATGCCCATCATTTGAGATGCCTGAAAAGTGTCTGGTGCACATCTTTTGCAAACTGTGTTCCTGAAGACAGTATAATGTACATTGTGCCAGCATGATAACATTATAGCAGCCAAAATATCTGCTTGATTTTCAATATTTTACATATTGAGCTTCAGTCCATATTTAAGCTCTTAAATGAAGAACCTTGTAATTCAACTAGCAGTTATTAGAAGTCTCTGAAATCAGGGCAGTCTTGTTAAAAGTGCTATGGAACCACTGGAATTATTTAGGAATCTGGCAGAGAGAATCAACAACCCAAAGCTTAGAAATCTTGGCATACTTTTTTTCTTGATTTCTAAGAGAAGCATCCAAATGTTTAAAAAAATCTAACCACAAATAATTTAAAATATTTGAATAATTTCCATGTTTCAAAGTAGTCATGTGTGTCTTTGTTATGTGCTTGATATATTTGTGGTCTTAAAAAGTTTTCATAGTTAACTATAAAGCTGATTTCCAAGTGGTAAATGCCTCGTGTGAGGCGATGCTGAGCTCCAGCCCATTTCCAGGCCTAGAGTCCAAACCCAAATCCCACCCTGCAGGCTGTGTGTCATGCACATGCATTGTGCTCTTTCCTAGCCACTCACTAGTAAAATTAAGACAAAATGTGTAGAATCTTTTGGACTTTCTCATTTCATAATACATGCATGCTTTTATGGCACAGTGATTCCAAATATCTAGAACTTTTTTTGTGTGTTTTATCTGGAAAAAGTCTATTGTTGTTTATTTGCTTTTTTCCTGCTTTGTTAAGCTCAAATCCAGTTTAACTCTGATCTTGTAAGCCAAGGAGATATGTAAGAGTTTCATATTTCTATTGATCTCTGTGAGAGTCCTTACTGCCTGTTATGGGGACCACCCGTAACAGCAGTAAAAGTGTGGTCTGCTTAACCCCTGCTCAGATATCGCTGTGGGAAAGCTGCCCTACCTACAGTTTCTTTCTCTCCATCACTGTCTCTTTTCAAGCAGTCTGCAACTTTTTAAACTCTGCTGGAGTTTTAACTCCATTTGAAAGTTTAGAGTAGAAAAAGTTTCTTCATCTCTTCAACATGTTCTTCCTGCTTTCCAGATAAAAACCATCTTGAGTGGGTTCATTATTAGGGGCTACCTGGGAAAATGGACACTTTTAATCAAAACAGTCACCTTGGTTCTGGTGGTGTCTTCAGGCCTCAGCCTTGGGAAAGAGGGCCCGTTAGTCCATGTGGCCTGTTGCTGCGGAAACTTCTTCAGCAGCCTTTTCTCAAAGTACAGCAAGAATGAAGGAAAGAGAAGAGAGGTGAGGTTGGCTCATAAATTTCTAATTTCCCTGTCTGGATACTCGAGGTTTCAAACGACTCATGCCTTGTATGTAAACATTTGCTTTGTAGGTACTTTCAGCTGCAGCTGCTGCAGGAGTTTCTGTTGCCTTTGGGGCTCCAATCGGAGGTGTGCTTTTTAGTCTGGAAGAGGTGAGACCTGGCAGTTCACTTGCTTCAATAAATATATTTTAATTTGATATCTTTCTCCAAGATTACTCATTATTTTTCAAATAATTATATGCTTATTTTTTTTCTCAAACAAAAATAATCTGTGATTTCTAGTAATAAGAAATAACCAGGTATTTTGGCATAATCTGAGTAGCAGAAGGGCACTGGCTTTCTGGAAACAAATTAGATGATTCAGTATGGAAATACATCCCTGTGCTGAGGTTTGTCCAGCCTTCACCTTGCTAATGCATGGACCAAGCTGTCAAGCATTTCTTATGCTCTCTAGACAGCAACTCTGGATTTAAATTTATCGCTTATAGACTAGTTGTTATTCCTTTTCTGAAATCTGAAAATGCCTTCTCTGATACCTTTGTGAACACATTCTGGCTGTGGTAAGGTCTAGTGCTCTCAGTAAAACCAAATTAAACAGATGATGATGGTAGTTAAAGGAAGCACCCTGTGTTACACTCAGTGAAATGTTTATGGTCTTTGCTTGGTTTTAGGTCAGCTACTACTTTCCTCTGAAAACCCTCTGGAGGTCATTTTTTGCTGCTCTCGTGGCTGCCTTCACACTGAGGTCCATCAATCCTTTTGGAAACAGCCGACTGGTCCTGTTCTATGTGGAGTACCACACGCCCTGGTACATGGCCGAGCTCTTCCCCTTCATCCTGCTTGGCGTCTTTGGGGGCCTCTGGGGGACCCTCTTTATCCGCTGCAACATCGCCTGGTGCAGGAGGCGAAAAACCACCAGACTTGGGAAATACCCGGTGCTGGAGGTCATCGTGATAACAGCTATCACTGCCATCATCGCCTACCCCAACCCCTACACCCGCAGGAGCACCAGTGAGCTGATCTCCGAGCTCTTCAATGACTGTGGTGCGCTGGAGTCCTCGCAGCTCTGCGACTACATCAATGACCCAAACATGACCCGGCCAGTGGATGACATTCCCGACAGACCTGCTGGCCCCGGGGTCTACTCTGCCATGTGGCAGCTCGCCTTGGCTTTGGTGTTCAAAATTGTCATCACGATATTCACTTTTGGCATGAAGGTAAACCGGGGACGGGCGCAGGAGCCGTCGTGAGCGCAGGGCACAGATGGGTTGCCGTGGGCAGCCGCACTCTCTGTGGCAGGGCTCACCTGCCTCTGACCTGCCCCAGCCACGGGGCTGTCCCTGAGATGCTGCTGGCTCACCTGCCTGCCAGCACCTTGCCCTGTGCGCCCCGTGGCAGCACAGGGATCAGCCCTTTTCCACCTTCTAGTCCTCTTCAGTTTTGTCAAGTGAAAAAGAAATCTGTATGGGAATTTACACCCGCTGTTGCCAATAAGCAATTTCAAGATGATTCCCACCGCAGCTGTTTTTTAGCTCTCATGGATATGGGCTATTTACATTGTTGTTTGTCTTGTTGGATTAATGTCTTAATGTGCCTCAAGGTAGCTATACTCAAGGAAGTAATAATTTTAAATTTACTATTTTACACATTTAGAGCGTCACAGAAATATAAAAGTGGCTGGAAAGGTCTATTTTTGAATCTTTCAAAGCACTGTAGCTTGGAAAAAAAGGGGCATGAATGAGAAAACTAACTGATGTGTCATTTGAATATTCTGGATTTGGAGCCTTTTCCTTTAACAACTCCTTCTCCCCATAAATGAGTGATGAAAGGTCCAAGAACAATTTATCCAAGCTTTCAATATATACCAAGCTGTTTGTGGTGAGCTCTATATATCTGATTAATAGAACACATAAAAAACCAGGTTCTGTCTGTCTACAGCTCCCATTATCTGAGCATTTATTTCTGGATCTGATGACTGCAGACAGTGAGAAGTTTTTATTAGTTATACTCTATATTTTATACCATGCTCAAAACGAAAGTATCTCATCTTTCTCTTAAACACTACACTTGAACTGAGGATCCATTTTTAGCCTTTCACTCTAGAAACTAATTTATGGCTGACAGCCCATTGTTACACTTGCTCATTAAAAGCTTTGGTTCTTTATTTGAAATGTGATTCTTTATTTATCCTATATGTTTAAAATTTGTTAGAAGCAATTCACAATTTCAACCAGTCTGTAAAAGAACAGACGAAATAGCTTTTACCCACTATATCTAGAAGACTCAATCGAACTGCATCAGCAAAGTTAACACTAGGTGGTGGGGGCTGTAGCATCTGCTGTTACCAGCCCTAGTGCCTCTGGGCCATGCTGATGAGGTGATTAGTTAAGTTCTCTAGGAGGCTCAAGGTATATTTTCAGACTTAAAAAGATATAATAGGCCTTCCTCTCTGAAAACAACAAAAGCTCCATGCAAGCCCTTGTCACAGATCTGAATTGTCTTGTCCAGGAAATATATCTCCAACTTGCTGGTACACTCGACGTCTAAGAGGACATGCACTTATCCAAGGCAAAGTACATTTTCATTCTCTTTTTTCCCCCCTCCCTTCTCATTTCAATACTGTTTTTTAATGATTTGTGACTTGTCTGTATAGCAGACAAAAAGTAATGATTCATAGAGCTTCTTGTGAAATGTATTGTAAACTGAGATGGAAAATTAGCTGCCTCTGAGCAGTCAGCCTCCTTTCTCTGAATTTCTATTCTTCATTTGACATTTAATTTAAAATCTGGTCTGATTTAGCCTGAAAAAGCAGGGATAAAACCATAAAGTGCTCCATCTGATAGAGGGTGAAATCAAGATGTTATTTTCAGTTAAGCTTATTCTCAAGCCTGTAACAACCATCAGCAGCTCCTGACTTCCTGCTGAGAAAGCAATAAAGGCAAAGCCAGGAACATCTTGACTTCAAAAGCAAACTATTATTCGGAAACAGCATCTATCTCCCTAATTCAATGGGATACAGCAGATAGGATTCAAAATTTCTTTTAAAAATGCACTAACATTTTATAAAGCTATTAATACACGTATACCCACATAAACTCAGCCACTGCAGAAAACCATGTCAGACCCTGGGGATCAGCACTGTAGGCTGCCATGAGGCTATGGAAACTTGGTTCTCTTACTGTTAATAAAAATTGTTTGATACTGGTCATTTTTCTCAAGGTGCTCATGTGTCTATATTTCATTCCAGATTCCTTCAGGCCTGTTTATTCCTAGCATGGCTGTTGGAGCTATGGCTGGCAGGATGGTTGGGATTGGAGTGGAGCAGCTGGCATATCACCATCATGACTGGATCATCTTCAGGAACTGGTGCAGACCTGGGGCAGACTGTGTCACACCAGGACTCTACGCTATGGTGGGAGCAGCAGCTTGCTTGGGTACGGTCTCTGCTGCTCATTGGTTTGTGTGTGACCAACACGGATATTTGAGGACATGCTAGGGGGGCCTTGTGTTTGTGTTAGCTGCTATGTTGGCATTTCTGGGTGCAACAGAAAATCAAGATGGGATGGGCTAAAGAATGGGCAGCTTCCTCTACTGGTTGCTCTGGTGATCTGCAGATAGTCAGCAACAGAAAGGCTTGCAGTCATCGATGCTTACTCATAATCTGCCAAAAAGCACAGAAAAGGAATGAAAAAATTGAAGTTAGGCTGCAGGTTTCCAAGTAGGAGTATTTTTACTTGCGTTTTTTCCATCTGATGTAATGAAATTCACTGTAACTGGACTAAAACTGCTTGTTTAGACTGTGCTGTCTCTCAGTGCAGGGAAAAAACGTCCCAGTTCTGGCTAAGTGTTAAGCTACGCAGAGGTAAAATTTCTGGGTCTTATTTTGGCTGTGTGTCACGCTATGGTCAACTGAGCTGTATTTTGGTTTTCATTCTGATCATAGGCCAATACTGGATTACACTCAATAGGATTTATTGGATATAACAGCAATGATCTGTTAACTATTAAAGCAAGATCATTGAATAATACTTCACATATCAAATTTCTAGCCATAGATGCAACAAGAATGTTACAAGCACTCCATCTGAGCACGTTTTTACCTGATCATATCTTTCCCCTTGTGTACTTGCATATTCTATCTCCTTTTGTTGCTGTTATTGATATCATCATCAGTGGATGAAAAAATACTGGAGAGGCATAACACATGATTAATGCAGTTGGGTAGGTTTGAAATGAAAAATGTACTCAAGGAAGAGCTGGAAAAGTTTCAGATTTGGATGATCATATTGGAAAAGCAGGATCATTTGTGTGATCAATACAGAAGAAGGTAGGGTGGGATTTGCTTGCAAATTTAATGTCTGTAATATAGATATCAACACCTCAGCTTAACTGTCTTGATGCCCATCACAGTCAAAACAGAAAAATGTGGTATGGGAAAGATCAGTCTTGTCTGGCAATACACATCCAAAACTAGGCAAATGAACAGATGAATTTGGCCTCAAAAGGGCCTGTTTTTATCTAGAGATTATAAAGGCAATCTGGATCATCCCTTTGGATGTGAACACCTACAGCAGTATAGACACATTTAAAAAAGCTAGGATGAATCTTACTGTCCAAACAAGTAAAGTACTTCCTCTTTTTGCTACATTATCTTAATGTCCATAAAAGAAATAATACACCAAAATTTGGCTCTGATGTTGCAGTTGATCTGCTAGTCAGTATAGAATTATGGAAGCATAGAATATGCTGAGTTGGAAGGGACCCATCAGGATCATCAAGTCCAAATCCTGCCCATGCACAGAACACCCCAAAAATCATACCATGGGCCTGAGAGAATTGTCCAAATGCCTCTTGAACTCTGTCAGGCTTGGTTCTGTGACCACTTCCCTAGGGAGCCTGTTCCAGTGCCCAACCACCCTCTGGGTGAAGAATCTTTTCTTTAAATCCAGCCTAAACCTCCCCTGAGTCAACTTCGTGCCATTTCCTTGGGTCCTGTCAAGGGTCACCAGAGTGAAGAGATCAGTGTCTGCTCCTCTGCTTCCCCTTGTGAGAATGTTGTAGACCACAATGAGGTCTCCCCTTAGTCCAGGCTGAACAGACTAAGTGACCTCGGCCACTCCTCAAAAGGCTTCCCCTTCAGACTCTTCACCATCCTTGTGGCCATCCTTTGGATGGTTTCTAATAGCTTAATGTCTTTTTTATGTTGTGGTGCCCAAAATTGCACACAGGACTCAAGGTGAGGCTACAATTTCTTCCTCTTTTAAAAGGTCCAAATTAAGGTGCAGTGGTTTTTAATAGTATGGTGAGACATACAGTAGAATGGTCACAGCTTGTAATTTAGCTGTACAGCTTGTACTTAAGCTGTTCTGTACCAAAATCTGTCTTGCCTAAAGTAAGAGATATGGAGTAAGTATTAAATGATCCTTGCTCTGGTATTTGCTCGCAGCTTTTCACAGTCAGAAGTTTAAGGCATTCCTCAGATGAAATTCATATCTGGATCATAGTGTTAAGTAATCAACAATCTCATATTTCTGTATGCTGCTAGATAAAAAGCATCTTTTAATGACCTGTTTCTGATTTTTCTCATCTAAAATGGGGCTGTATTTTGAGACCTAAAAATAGCAGATTTATTACATTTACCTTTTGAACAGAGGCAAAGAAACGTTACCTAATAATTCAGAGATACATACACACTTGTCCTCAGTTATGTGATTATTTTTATCCTTTAATGTAAACTGAAGGAGCAAGGAGCTTGCTTATGAAATTAATATGGAAAGACTAGATTGAAAAATACAGCTACAACCCTGCCTATGGCTGCATGCCTGCATGGCCTCAAACCAAGTTGTACACAGTTCAAACTGTATTATATTACTATTGTGATATCCAAAGCAAGGGTTTAAGCTATAACATAGCTCTTGCAGTGGCCCTAAGCTTTCTAAGGTAGGATTTTGTAACCATGCTGTGCCCGAAGATAATGCTCATCTTTCTCGTCAGTATGACTGCAAAAGATAGGCCGGTGTGAAGGTCGCCTCTCCACGCTCCTACCTGCCTCAGCCATGGTACTTAACTGATTCTCGGAGTCATTTTACAGGGCTAATGGCAGGGTTCAATTTCACTTTCTCAAGTATCCATTAAAGCTGATTTTTTTGGCATCCTTTCTGGTTTTAAAGCTCTGTCTTTTAGCATTCATTGTTTGCTTTTCAATGTCAGCAACTTTGGCATGAGCAAGTTCACTCAACCTTTTTGATGAAAATTGCAGCAGATGAAAAATACCTTTCTTCGGAGAAATAAGCCTAAAAGTATAAGGGCAAAGCACTCAGCATAAATAATTACATGCATTTTTGAGTGTAAGGCTTAAAAATATAAATGAGTTGCTTAGTATGTATACCAGCACTGAGAGAAACTTGAGTTTTTTCCTTGTTGGCAGGTGGTGTTACTCGAATGACGGTCTCTCTGGTGGTGATTATGTTTGAGCTAACTGGAGGCCTAGAGTACATTGTACCTCTTATGGCTGCAGCTGTCACAAGCAAGTGGGTGGCAGATGCCTTTGGAAAAGAAGGGATCTATGAAGCTCACATCCATCTGAACGGCTACCCCTTCCTGGATGTGAAGGATGAGTTCACCCACCGAACCCTGGCAACTGACGTGATGAGACCAAGGCGTGGCGAAGCTCCTCTCTCTGTTCTGACACAGGACAGCATGACGGTGGAGGATGTCGAGACACTAATCAAAGAGACTGATTACAATGGCTTTCCAGTGGTGGTTTCGAAAGACTCGGAGAGACTTATTGGATTTGCACAGAGACGAGAGCTGATCCTTGCAATAAGTAAGTAGAGTATCAGTGTGCAAAGGTTTGATTTTGAAAGGAGTTTTTATAAGTTAGGAGGTTAGCAGTGTTATAGACCTTGAGGAATGGATAAACAAGAACCAAATCTAACTTTGTCTTCAAATCTGATTTACTATTTAGTAAGACCTGGAAGCTTTTCTATTGCATCATACCACCTGATAGAATTTTGTGGGCTTGACCTTTGTGGGCTTAATTTTGCTGTCACTCAAAAGAGTAAAGTAAAATTCTTCTAGAGACAACAAAGAGAAACTCAACTTATATGGCCAGAATTTTAGTCAGAACCAAGTCAAAAGCTAGTGAAGTGCTCAGCTTCTTTCTGTCTCCATGAGCTTCCAGAAGTGGCTAGGGCAGTCATGAACTTTCGTCATGCACTGATGAAATACCCTGTACTCCTTTCTGTTGCTCTGTCTCAGTTTTTCCTCACATGCAGGCTTTTAGTGCTACAGGTGGAAAGTTTTCAGTTCACAATGTTTTTTGGTAAAGATGGGTGAATTTTGTCTGGCATCCAGTGGATAGCTGGCTGGTTGCCTGAGAGTCCAAATCCAGGTCATTAAAGGTTTTGACTGTCAGGTCCTTTCCTGGTTGATCTGATGACTAAGTGGGGACTGAAGAACAAGTATATTGGATGAAAGCAAGTGTTCCCACCTTTTCTGGACCCAGGGTATCCAGAACTGCAGAGGTCTGCAAGGCTGGCCCACTGTCTGCTCCCAGTTCTGGCAGTCCTGTGGTGCTGAGGGCCAGTTGGGCAGGCGGGCAAGATGCCATCTGGGCATGGTTGTCATGTACTTTGCAGGGGAGTGGAATGTCTGGTGTATCCAAATCTCCTTGAATTGGAATTACTCCTCTCTGCATGGTCTCGTTTCATCCCTGTTATTCAGGCACCTTTGAAAAGCTGCTGTCTCGGATGGAAATTCACGTATTTTTTAGACAAGAAAATTAATAAATGGAAAATTTGGGTTATTTTTGAAGGTCACTTTCCAGCTCACTTTCCACAAAGCTAAAACAAAAATTTGAAATAACAGTGGTCTTTAAAGCACATGTTTTAGATGTATTTAGCCTACTCTGGGTCTCTTTTACACTGCTCATGCCATGTCATGGCTTTAACACTTGGTGCCTTCCTAAGTTATTAGTTTTTTGCACCTCCTTTTCAGGAAGGTATGTCAGTGGGAAAATTGCATGGACTGAAGATGCAGAGCCCTCACTTTAAAATCAGAAAGATCAGAGGCTGCTTGAAGTGAGTCAAAGAACTTTGAGGAACCGAGTCTTGATTCAGATCATAAATGGCAGTGTGGCTGAATGGTCTTGCCATAAGATGTGAGAAAAGGTCCAGCTATGAACTGGCACCAAAGAAATCAGTTAAAATTAAACTCAGTAAACATTTAGATCAAAATGCTTTCCTGTTCAAAAATTGTTTGATATCTGCATTTTTCAGGGGAAAAAGTACTGTCTCCTGATCAGTTCTAATTAAGAGCATCTTTCATAGGAAATGAGACAGAACTTAAATTTAAAATCAAATTGTTATATGCATAGATAAGTTTTTCTAAAATCCTCACCCACCAGTGACCTTTGGTGACCCTTTTCCCCTTGGGCTGAGTGTGAGTACTCGCATTCTGTGCTGACACTATGATAAATGGTTAATCTTTCCAGTCTGGTTTGTATCCTTTTGACTTAAAATCTCAGTTTGGTTTTGAAAGACACAGTATATGCTTCCAGTGCAGGGCAGGGCAAACCATGCTAGCAACCTTTTGATTGCTAATCCTGTTTCTCTGAAGTTGCTTTGCCTGAATTTCAGAGTTGTTATTGCTCATCATTACCACAAGAGTAGCTGATGTGTTCTGAACCTCCACCTCAGCTTGCTTCATGGTTGTGGTCATGGAGCCGTACACCAAGTCTCCTTAAGCCATAAAATTACTTACCAAGAGATAAACATCACATGTGGTGAGGCATCTCTTACTCACCTGTTCAGGTTCACCTGCTCAGCCTGACAGAGGTACTGCCGTTACATCTCAGAACAGCGTAAGCCTCATCCGTGCAGCACTTCAGCCAGGGAATGAGGTCTTATGAAAAGCAGAGTCAGGCCCACTCCAGCATCTCTTCTTTTGCCAGTATCTCTTCTTTCACCAGTATCTCTTCTTTCATGGCATTGTGCCCTGCAGAATGCCTCCTCAGTTTGAACTAGCTCTGGTACCTCTACATAGGAGCACTTTGCACTTCATAGAGACATGGTTTCAACCAAGAATTTCAGCTTCTTTCTCAGGCCCAATTAATTGTGCATCAGCAGTATGGTGGTCCAGGGAATACTCTGGGGAAGTACTCCAATTCCCTCACACATCTGCCTTCTTGGATGAAGGCAGTAGTTGCTGAGTCTTGCATCAGATACCTGTTCCCACACAGCTATCTGCCTCATGATTTACCCCTACATAATTTCTTTCTTACTGAGTGGAGCACTGAGCACGCTCTAGAAATGCATCAAATACCTGTAAAATGAATGGCAATGCCATTTCCAATTACTCAGAAGCATCCTCAGGAGCACTGTGTCCTTCCACTGATCCTTGTTGAGTAGGTGGGCAGGTAAGTTGACAGTCATCCTCTGGTAAAAGGTGTCTACATTTTAGATGACACCTACTTTACAGTCTTACAGAGGGGAGCTTTTGGCACTGTAAAGCTTTTCTTACATTTGGCCAGCTCCAGAGGCACCATACAAAAGGCAGAGCCTTGGACAATAGCCAGGTGGCCGGTATAATATGTTTTTCCCAGTGTGGAGTTGAGAGATCAACATAGTTGATATAGGCTGTGAAATGTGAACCCCTGAATATGAGAGGCCGTTTCACATTTGGGAGAATTAATTCACTCTCTAGCTATGACAAGAGCCTTCTGCATAGATTACTCTGTAAAACCAGACATTGTCATCCATTTGCTTTGCTCTTTCTGTTAATCTGTATCTGTTTTTCTTACCCACTGACTGCAAAAATGATCTGCTCTTCTGTTTTACCTTTACTCCCACTCCGCCATCCAGTGAGATTGCATACAAAATCCACCATTTTTCTGATGCCACTGAATTTACTCCATAATACTACATCATTCAAATTTCTCTAGAGAGGTGCTTGACACGGAAGAGTGAAATCATGGCTTTGGCTAATCACTGTTGTTCAGGGTCATTGCTGCCTTGGGAACAGCAATGTGGTAACCAAAATGCTTGGCCCTGTTTCTTAGGGTGCAGCTTTGGGAAGGAAATACCTAGCTGTCAGAGGTTTTTATCAAAGGGTGGGAGTTACCTTCAGTTTGATTAATGTTGCCTCTTAGCACAGATCATATATCAAAGAAATATGCAGGCATATTCACACTTGAAATTAGATGTATGAATTGAAACAAGCTGAGACAAAACTAACATCGTTCCTGTAAATTGCAATAGGGCTTGTAATATGTGGGGTGAGAAGGCTGAGAATCATATACTGTACTGGTATTAGGTTTGAGCCAGCACTGTTCCAGTTCCAGAAATATTACAAGACAATGATCGTTAAATGTAAAAAAAATTGCAGCTGGAACATGTTGGAAACCATCACTGTCTACATATTACAAATCACAGGAGCAGGTTTTTGCACTCTGATTGATGGCAGAGAGTTCCAAGAATATTTACATATGCTTTGAGTATGAGTTGCTATACTTCTCAAGAACAGAGCAACCTATGTTAATTGAAGGTAATAATTTAACTATTTCCAAGAATTTATTAAAAAAAAAAAAAAAAACAAAAAAAAAGAAAAGAAAGAGCTAAACTCTCAGAGCCAAACACATGATATGCTTATTCTGGGCAGAGAAAAGTTGTCTGTCATTTGGAAATCTGTCTCATATAATGTTTATACCCTGTAGTGTTGAGTAGAGATGAGGTAAACACTACAAAGGAAATAAACTACTCCAATGGTAAGTGTTCTTCTTGGAGCATACTTTAAGTAAAAGGCTTATACTGATCATGTAAACTCCAGATGTACTGTGATGTTCACTTCATAGTTTGATCAAAGTATTAATGATAGCTTTTGAACTTTTGAAAGTGGTCACATATGTGCTGTTTACCCCTATATTTTCCCTCCCTTTACTATTTTTCTTTAAGTAGGAAGCTAATTTCTTTTTCCTTTTTAAAATCTAGATATGCAAACTATTTAAGGCATTAAGTGTAAACCCACAAAATTTACCCTGCATGCCAGGGAAGTGTGCTGGACTACAGCAACACCCACACTGCCCCTGGATCCCTGGAATGTGAATTTGTCTTTCTTCAGCTTTGTGTTCATAAATCCATTCGCCATGTCCACATTTTCTCAACTCCACTGAAAAGTTTTGCTCCAAGCCAGCTGGGATCTTACACAGCTGTTGACTCCACTCCTTCAGGCATGTAATAAAGTTTCTGTGGTGATTCTCACAATGGGGGAAATTACATGCAGTCATTTGAATTTGACAGAAATCGGATTAGTGAAGTTTTTGAATGCAATGAGCTGCATATTTATTCAGAAAAGCGTTATCCCAACCAAGGAAAATTATGTGCCTGTAAAAATATCACATTTGCTTTGAGGGATCAATGTCTCAAGGAAGTTCAAGTTTACTCAGGAATCCAAATTTCTGGGACTTCAGTACGTTAAAGACAGAAACAAATCTTGCTTTCCAAAGGGAGATTTTTTTTAATTATCAAGCTTAATTCACTATCTACACCAATCTTTGTCTTGTACAGAGAATGCAAGACAGCGTCAGGACGGGGTGGTGAGCAACTCCATCATATACTTCACTGAAGACCCCCCAGAACTGCCACCCAACAGTCCCCATCCCCTGAAACTGCGGCGTATTCTCAACCTGAGCCCTTTCACTGTCACTGACCACACACCAATGGAGACTGTGGTAGATATTTTCCGGAAACTTGGACTCCGGCAGTGTCTGGTCACTCGCAGTGGGTGAGTAGTTGACAGTCAAGTGAATATTTTAATTTTGTCTTATTTTGTGAATAGATGAATAAGGGAACCTTGCTCATATCTCTCCAGGGCAGCAAAAGAAGTCAGACTAGGAACCAAAATGGTGCTTGCAGGGTGTTATATTTCATTCTGTTCTCCCAAATCCTTAATGTATTCTCATTTAGATAAGGTAAAAAATAAATACTAAATAAACGATTCTGACTTCCACTATCATTCAGTTTTCAGCAGAGGCAGATCTGGACAGCAGTATTGTTTGCAAAGAATGTTCCTGTTTTGAGACATCCAACTAGATTAGATGTTTGTGAAGATTGTGATAAAAGTGTCACTGGAGGAAAATTAATCTGTTCAACTTTCTTTATTGGATAATGGAAAGGTGTATAAACCAAAGGCCCTCAAAGAACAGCTGAAGGAGGTGGGCAAACATGAAATTAGGAGAATAAAGTGCTGCACCATGTGGACTAGAAATAACATCCCATAGTTCTAATGGAATTTGAGATATTTGGGCATCATGGCTCATCCCAGGATCTAGTGATAACAGGATAGCCAAACCAGAGCCATCACTTCCAGATGTGGAGGACTAAAATTTATTCTTCTGTTAAAAAGTCTTTTTGTTATTAAAATATATTGCATATCAGTTGTTACTGTAAATGCAGTATCCTCAGCATTAAGAAAATAAGAACCGTTCGTTATTGGGACACAGATAAAGGTTCTGATTTTAGGTGTCTGGATTCAGAAATTTAGATCTTCAGTTTTAGAATTGTGTGAAATGAAAGATGGAAAAACTATTAACAATGACATAGTTTCAATATTCAGTGCCTAATGGTCTTCAAAGATTGGAAGTAAAAGCCCTTGAATACTGAGGGTTATGAAATTTTTGACTCTTGGGGCCAGATATCCCACAGGCCTCATCTTTCTTGACAGATATAATTCATTTAGGTTCACATAAATGAGAAATTATCATTTAAATTTGAAGGAATTATGCTGTCAGATAGTGAGAGTTTCAGAAACCCTGTGCTTGAGCTTACTTTGTGTATTACCAAGTACTGATACGTTGGGTTTGACTGCTGGTCCTCTGCAGCCTGAGCCTAAGAAAACTCCTTATTTTGTTGTACGAAGTATTAGTTGTTGTAGCTCCTCACTCAGTCATGTTCCCAACAAAAGGAGGTAACAAGCCAAAGTATTTCACTTAATTATCGTGGCTAGGGTAGTAGAAACATATGAGGTGAGAATACTTTTATAAAAAGATAATAATTGGGGAATAGATGAGATGGACAGTACTGTATGGAAGCACTCACAAAATGTCCCTGCAGCTGAACAGGGATAAAGCCTGGATGATATATGAGATGATTGTTGACCTTTTGTTTCCTTTTCTCCTGTAGGAGGCTGCTGGGTATCATAACTAAAAAGGATGTATTAAGACATATGGCTCAAATGGCAAACCAGGACCCTGAGTCTATCATGTTTAACTAGACTGGTAAAGAAGAAGAAAGTAACCCCAAAGGAATCCCTTCTAGATTAACACGAAGGCTGTGTTTGGTGTTTCATCTTGCTTAAAGAGAAAAAGGTAATGTATATGAGGAATGGCCTGCTATGCCTCTGACAGAGGGAGTGGATGCAGGACAGCATTTATTTCTTGAGGAAGGCAGTTTAGAAGTTCTGAGCAGCTGCAGACATCAAGCTGTGTTTCCTTAATGAGATTCCCAACAGCTCAATTGGAGTGCTGGTGGGTGTAAGTGATGCGGTGCTCAGAGACAAAGAGCCACGAGCACCAGTGGGAGTCATCAAGGTCACAGTAACTCATGAGGCAGCTGCAAAGAGTAGCAGACACTGTTTATGTACTAGCTGCTAAAGGATACAAAGGTTTGTGTTCCAAGCCAGAGAGTGTAGATGAGTAATGTCAGTCGCTTTTGTTACTGGAATCATGGCTATTTACTTGCTACTGAATTATGCCATTTTCATGACGGACAAAAATTGTCATATTTTTAATGAAAGATTTTGTCATCTTCATTTATTTTGTAAATGTTTAATGAATCAAGACTGGAGTTAAGTCTTAAGAAAAGAGTAAGAGTATGCCTCAAATCACTTTAAAATGTAGTGTCCCTTGCTCCCTGCTTTAGTCTTTTGAATTTTATACTGCTTAGCATTTCTGTCAACCAGCTTCCCCTTAATAATGTTGAAATGGGATTTATTTGTAAGAATTTATTATCTCTCTATGCAATTTTGCATACAAGTACTGTAAACTTTAGTATTTTGTGGTTTGCTGTGGTAACTGGAAGAAACATAGAAGCCCATAAAATAGTTTTCAAAAGCACTAAAAGGACAGTGGTATCCATCTCTCATCTGTGTTAGTGACAAGAGATTGAATCCCTCACCTATCTTCCCTTGTGTACATCAGCATTTTTTACAAAGGAAAGTAGTTCTGCATTGATTCTTCATTCTCCACTTAGGTCCTTTCTGTCATTGCTCTTTCTTGGCATTCGTCTGCACCTGCCAAGAGATTGCTAAAATTATTTTGAGTCATAGACACTTATTCTGTAAGAGATCGACTTTTTATGCACCTGTCAGTCATAGGACTGTGGAATCCCTCTCCACAGCACTGTGGCTGCATAAGATCAGAGGGACTGAGAATGCAAATCATCATAGGAAAGCTTTAAGTATTTATCTGTTTGCACCAAGAACACAAGATTTAACGGATCCTGGTAGAGATCTCTAAGTCACTCAGGTAAAAATGCTAAATTTTCCTAAACCCTTGTTCTGGTCGTGTGTGAGATACAGAGGGTCAACCCTTTAGTCAATACTGCTGTCAGTAACAGAATACCAAATTGTACTCTCTGTAACACAATTCACACTGCACAGTGTTTGCTTTATAGATGTAAATTTAAAGATTGGAGAAAGGTTGCATCCTAACTTAGATGCCCTGAATCCCCTTCAGAGCTCCTGCTCCCTTCGTTTAGGCATCTAAGACCTCTGGTATTTTTGTTCAAATTCACACAGATAACACGTGGTATTCGGATGGTCCTCATGGACAGAGATGACCTTTCATGCCAGAACAGCCCGTTTCTTACTCCAGCCCAAATCCAGACTGCTGATCTAAGATGTAGGCAGTGTGCATAACTATTGTGTCCCTGAACTGAGACAGCTACTCAGGTGCACCCTGAGTTAGATGCCAAAGTTATATCTCACAAATTCCTCCTCTTATCTCCCGTGACCCTGCTTCCTTCTGGCATGTGTCCTACTGCATTCACACGGAGTATAGCCTGTATTGCTGAAGTAAAAGAAACAGAAGTAAAGGGATAACTTGAATCTGTTAAGTACTCCACTTAACAATGGCATTTGGAACAGACTGACATAAATACACGTAGCTCTGGCCAAAGCCCATAAATATTTCAGTGTATACTTTTTGTTAACTGAACAGCTGCAGTACAATGTATTATTAAAGGGATATTGTTAAAACTATGTAAACTATAGAACTGAGCAACCCCTTTCTTCTGAAAATAGGAAATATAACATAATAGGGTTATTTCTTATGTTTTTCTGTAAAGCTGTCAGCAGCCAAACTCATAAAAAACCAACCAAGTCAACAACAATGCTCGTAAACACTAGATTTCCTCATTTGAGCAGAGATGCCATCATAAAATCAGTTAATTCCCACAACTAAATCCAAGTGGGACTTTATACAATTGTCAGTTTCTACCCATAACTTGTAGAATCTAAGGGGTTTAGACTAAGATAAATAGGCTGACTATTGAGGGCAATCTCATTCTTGGATTAAAGCTGTATGAACATGTTCTACTTTCCATGTTTGCTAACAGGAACTAATATAGTGTATCAATGCTGCAAAACATTATCCTTTTCTGAGAAAAAGACAGGGAGTTCCTAACTGACGTTAATCTGGCTATGAATATAAATTCACATACGTATTGACTTGGATTATCCAGTTAAACTCCGTCTGTGGTTATGCATAGGCATAAATTGTGTGGTTAATTCCCATTAATGATTTACTGAAACCAACAGTCACCCCTGTGATAGCTTGTTGCCTTGCCTTACTAGACTACTTAGGAGGAACCCTCAGGGCTTGAAAACAGGATCCAAAAAACCAAGATGGTGGTTTGTAGCAAACAGCAACAGAAGGAATTGAGATTTATATAATTATTGTGGGTGCAGTTTGAGCCTGGACTTTCACCAAATAAAAGGCAGGTAAATGGGTGTACAGCTCTCTTCTGTCAAACACATTCCTTTCTAGATGGAAAGCTTTAAATACCTAAGGGGTCAAGGGAAAAACCTTTGGACATGTAACCATGTAGTGCTGCTCCTTGTTCCAGTTCCTGTTCAAAATATGTTAAACCCTTCAGAGCAGGGGCTGCTATCTGGCTGTCCAGGAATGGCACACTCATGGCTAACTTCAGCTGCTTGGTGTTATCATCAAGGCTGAGGCTGATGCTAGAATGACATGGAGGGCTTTGAAACAGGACAGACTTTGCTAATTAGAAAACTTCCTCCATGCTACAGCCTTTATTGCTCTTCCCACTGGTGTCTGAAAGGGAACATCCTTAATGTAAATTAATAACATGCTTATCTCAAAAAATGCAGTTATGATGTAATGATTTAATTTATTTCCCAATAACAAGCCCATTATCAGGCACTGTTTTCCATCTGCGTTCCAAAATTTGTCTCAGAAGGTACTGAATAGACTCCCAAGAGGCATAGATCTCAGCCTTAACTATTTATTTGAATTTGTAGAGCTCAAGATAGTCACATAGTGTTATCAGTCTGAGTTACATAAGTATTTTAGTACATACTGCTGATTTTATGCAACCTCAGTTCAGTCCTACAAGCCTTCAAAAATGCACAGCTAAACTAAACAGGAGAATAAAAGTCTGAATGATGGAGGTTCAGTATTGTACCTTTGTTTTGCATGAACTGTGTTCAGTTACATTCAGCTTCTGATGTGTACTTGAAGCAATCTGTACAGGAAAGTTTAATAATAAAGTACAGAAATGGATGACATTAGACAGACCCTTTGGCTGTCCCAGTGATACTAATTATTAATTCTTATGCTTTGAAGAAGCAGAAAAAGAATGTTTAAGAATTACAGGAGACTCACTGATTCCGTGTTGGAATGACACTATATTTATTACTATAGTTTTGCTTTGGCTCTGTTTGTTGTTTTGGTTTTTTTTTAATTGTAGAAAACAGTGTATATGTTGCACCTTATAAAAAACAATGTTTGGATTCTATTTTTTAAATAAAACTGACTTACAGTACTGGAAACATTTCTTGGACATCTTATTAATTAGAGAAGTATTTCACTTAATGTCTCTATGATTTTTATGTTTCCTTTTCTCACTTTTAGCGATAACTCAAGCCTGAGTTCTAGAGATCTAGGATATCCAATTCATTTATGGGTTAGGTAATAAAAAGTAGAGAGTTAGTAAAGTTCACACAGTGGACTTCAGAGAATCAACCTTGACAGCTGGCTATTTTATTTTCAGAGAAAAATGGTTTTTCTTCAGCATCATAAATACCTTAGAAATCTAAAAAGAGAAGAAAAATGATTTATCTGACCAGGTTGTTCTGCCTACAATGATCATGAAACTTTAAAACTAGATGTTGCAAAGCCCCTATGATTTAATTTTTGTATATATTTTTCAGTTGCACTTTAATTCAGAGATAAGAGCAAAGACACTGAAAATGACAGGTTCAGTCATCCCCATTTAACTGGATGAAACATACCCTAAATCTCTGTCAGAGGCTAAATTCTAGGTAGTAGCAAAGAATATGGGATTGATCCTGATCAGCATGCTAACTAAAATGAATGTGCCAGCAATATCCTAGTTCAAGTTAAATGACTCATTTCAGAAGTAGGTGTTGGGAGTCCCACGGCCTTCAGCTCATTCCATGGATTGCTGTGCCCTTAACACGACCCAAAACACACACCAAAAAGCCAGGAGTCATCAGGCATGCAGCAACTTTAATAAGTCATAATAATTCCTGTAGTTTGTATTTGGTCATGGGGTTCTGAACTTTGGACCTCCCTGTCATCGCTGGCGATGGCACAGCTGGGAAATGGAATAGAGAATGTTCAGAGGCATTCAGCAGCTGTGCAGCTCTGCTCCACATCCTGGCCTATCCTCCATTCATCCAAACCAAGCAGCCTGTTACCATCCATGTGCCTTCTTGCTCCTTTAGGGGAGGCTCTTCCTCCACATCTATTTCCTACAAGCTGTATTATTTCTTCATGCTGTTCTGCTCCTCTGCTCCAAATGGGATCTTGCTTCCAGCTCCTCTCTGCTGTGGTGGCCCACAAAGCACAATCTCACAGGCATTGTATCCGAAATAAGAAAGGTGCATCTCTGGTGGAGAGCCTCCACTTGTGGCAGATGGGATTTTGCATTGCTGCTTCCTGGAGGACAGGGCAAACAGAGTGTTGCTGGAATGCTGCACTGAGTTTTTTGATTGTTTTTTGGCTTGCTATCTCTTAGGATCTGGTTATTGAGTTGTCTCTGCCTGAATTAAGGTGCAAACAAGACCTTATGCCAAAGTCAATAGTACCGATTTTATTTAACAATAAAAGTTAAGTAGAGAGAGATAGAAACACCAGAGGAGGGGAGGGAGGAGGAAGAGAAAGAGAGTGTGAGAGAGAGATTAAGCAAAGATATCACCACCACATGGAATCCTGCAGTGTTCTGCTGGACCTTCTTCATCCTGGTTTGCTTGGTGGTGGGGGTTCCCGTGTTCTTCTGGAGGTACCACTTTTATACAGTCCAAGTCCTGGGTACCCATAAGGCATGGGTGCTGTTCCCACCTGGCATGGGATGGCATGTGTTTAAGATACTTCCTTTCTCACAGTTTGCCTTGGTGGGAGTGTTTGTCCAGATAGTTACCTAGCTCTGCCTCACCAGGCCTGGCACCTTCCTGTTGTTGCTGTCTGCACTTTCCCCACAGTTTCCACAGCGGAATTTTTTTCAATGTGTTAATTCCAAACTTGTACCTCCGTTTAGGTCTGGTATTAATGCCTTCCTTTTTGCCAGCTGTGCTTATTCTAAGCTCCTGTTGTGCTGGCTTCTCTTGTGGGAACTTTCTTGTTTGACAGTGTTTGAGACTGCTCATTGTGCTTCTCCAAGTCCTCACACTATCTTAATGCAGTATCAAAACGATGACATTCTGAGAGAAATAGCTGCTGCATTTCACAGATCAATCCAGTACATTCACCATCTCAACCAGTAACTAGTGACTTCCCAGAGAAGTCAATCTGGAGCTGGGACGTGACTGTGAGAGCTGTACCCTGAAGCAGTTACAGGCTCTTAGGCGGAATGAGACAGGAGCTGCTGACCTGCAGTGGCAGCATTTTTTTACCTCTCCATCCCTCCTTTAAGCTTTCTCTATTCTGAGCATAATTAATATTCTTGGTTTGAGCACATTATAAGCACTGTTTTAGCACAGTTAATGATTTCAACCCTTGCTATCTTTCAGAATTATCTTGTATAGTCAGGATTAACATAATCTGAGTGTTCCTACTGGTTTTCCCCAGCCACAGCAGGTAACTGGTTAGGAAGACGTAACCATATGTAACAGCCAGCTTGGGGAGAGCCAGCATTTGGCACTTCAGCTGTGTTTCATTTGAGAAGTGATTGTGCAGCCTGAACAATCAGTGCACAGCCCTCCATGGGGATTTGCAAAGCCTGAAGATTTGTTCCTGGCTCGCACAGCATTTAGAGCAATGTTTGTGGCCAGCTGATGTTACATACCCTTCAGATTAACCAGTCTATCTTAATCCACAAAGATTCAGTAAAGGGCACAGAAAAAAATGTGCAGATTGCTTAGGAAACCAGACAATCAACTATATTAGCTAGGAAGAGCTGCTTCATTGTCTCAAAGTTATGTCCACAGAGGCATCCCACTCTCAGGAGAACCATCCCCTGTGAAGGGTTCACTGGCTGGCCTCACCACTAGGAAGGAGTAGTACCTAAAATAGAAAATCATCTGTTTGTATTGACTACAACCAATGCTATTGTTTTTCTTTCGTAATGTATTCTAAAAGACAACTTTTTTCCCTTTTGAAGTAAGCTCGCTGTTTCTACAGTTGCTACTGAGAACTGGACTGTAGCATGCACAATTTGATGTGGAGTGCTGCAGGACTAGTGTGTTAAATGCCAGTTGAGTGTTTCTCCTTTGATAAATGCAGTAAAAAAGAGTGGCTGCCATAATTGCGCCATGCAAAAGGACCATTCCAAATAATTAAAAAGTCAGATGAACTGTAGTTCTCTGCTTCTAAAGATTCCCAACAGGTAAGATTGAAAGGTTATGAAGCCTTATGATTTTTAAAATATATTTGTGTTTAGATAATTTCCAAAGTTGCAATTTACCTAAAGACAAATTTTACTTGCCTAACTCTCAGATTATGTGACCATTAGAATCCAAAATTTCTGAATGATGTACAGGGGGTGACCGGACCCTTGAAGTCCCCAAGCCTGGGAAGACAGAGAGACACCTAAAGTCTACTGTGGTTCAGGGGTGAGGGAGAGGACATAGACTCTACCAAAGGCTCCAAAATGACCCTGGTCAGCAGTGAGATTCAGGAAAAAAGCACAATATGTGCCGTCACCAGCCTTCCCTTTTCCACAATAGCCTCATGGTTAGAGACTCTTTTTTAGGTAAATGTCCATGTAATACAGGTCTTTTAGGTGTTGATTTAGGTGCAGCTCACTAAGTTACCATCATGCAGCTTCTCCTTCGCTAACTGCTTCTCTGGTGGGCCTTCTGTGAAGCCAGAAGGAGCATTGCCCTAAAAGGGACTTCTGTAGATTTCTCCTTAAAGATAACTCAGCTAGCTATTCTGAGTCACATTGAGATGCAGATTCTGTATCTAAATCTTTATAGGAAACTTAGGCTTCTGCTTATACTGTCATATTTAGGATATTGGGATGTTCATCACATTTTTCGGCCTTGCTGTAGCCTGAACACAGTATTTTGCTTCACGTAATTGACGTTAAAATCTAACAACCATTTGTCACCGGAATATTTGACCATTTTCTATGCAGTCACTGCTTGAGATCAATTATCATCTAGATTATTGTGCTAATTCATGATTTTTAATCTCTGTCTGACATTTAAGCTTAATAATATTTATTTATTTAGTTATCCAATTAACTAATTCAAAAGGTACATTAATTAGAGGTAGAACAAAGGTATAAATAGTCTGCCTGAAGATTTTCCACATCATAGATAATTAACATTGAGTCTGAATTATGTTTTGGCCCTGTCTTAAGGAACACTGCTACAGAGCACTAGTCACAGGAACACAAGGAATAAATTATAATCTCCTCTGCACCTCCTTTTTCCAAACCTGCGGGAACATACATGAAACCACTCCTTTTCTCTCTGTCAGGCCAGGTTTAGGCAATAGAAATCCCTGCACATTTGATGGCTACAGCAACTCCTGCTTGGTAAATCTCTCCATGTCAGACTGCTTCCTTCCAGATAAACAGGCACTATTCCAAGAGTACCAGTTTTCCTTCTGTGTAAGGATAAGCAGGTCGGGCAGGTAACTAACAGCTCCATCTCCTCCTCCTTTTCTCACTTCTCTGTTTTTCTCCTCATTCAGTCCCAAATGTCCAGTCTCAGCCTGTTCTGGCTCTTTGCTGCAACTTTTCTGTAATAACCCAAGAACTCCCAAACAAATCAACACATCTGCTCTTTCTGTTCACGTGGGACTTCTGCACAGAATGCAAATTTGCCAGCAACAAACTCAGTAGCTAAGCTACAGTCTAGCTACCAGCATTATTTCCACCAAATAAATATTCAGTGCTCATGAATTGTAAAAGACAAGCAGTTGAGGGACCAGAACCAGAGGCCAGCCATCTGATAGCCGGGTACATACAGACCACAGTAACATATACTGCCTTATTTGCTCTTATTCTTGCTCCATGTTAGAATTCTGCCTTTTTGCTATTCAGGCTTTGACAATATAGAGGACAGGAGGACTTCCTTTTACCAAGATCCCTTTTTTTCTCAGGATATCGCATTCATGACACTATGAAGTTTTTTGCCTCTCTTACTGAAGCTTTTTCATTCTTCATGAACATATACATTAGTCCAGGGATGAAAGCAGCCTTCTTAGCAGTGCTTACATTTGCTCACTGGATGGAGAGGCACAACTGAACCCATGGCTCCTGCCTCCCTTCTACCTCCCTGCTGAAGCCATGAAGAGTTTGTGTTAAGAGAAGTAAGTCTGTGTGTGCAGGGAAAGAAGGAAACTGTGAGAAGTAATTGGTGTAGGTGCCAAACTTAGAAACTGTGAGATCCAGGTGGACATTCAGCCCAGGATAACCTCCGAAGCGGCAAAGAGGGACATCCATCCTCCGTGTTTCTAACATCTCCACTGAGATGACCAGCTCCTGCAGTTCCTGTTTTAGGTGTCCAGAGTGACACTAGATACTGTATAGGATGTGTGAGGTCTTCACATCCACCTCTTGACTCCGACCATCCTCTCCAGTGTAAAAACCTGCAGTAGCTGTGATTGATTGATTGATTGATTGATTGACAGAAGGACTGAGGGGCAAGACTAAAATGCTTGTCTATGGTAAAGGGGCTCCAGCATGGGGCATGTGTGGCTGCCTGGTGACCAGCCCCTCACAGACAAATTTGAGATCAGCTCTCCTGTGGATCACACAATGTGGCTCCACAAAAGGGTGAGCCCTCTCTTTCCACCCCCTCACAGAAATTTAGTCTTTTTTAAATGGAGAGTTGCAACTTACTATTAACACAAGGTAAGGGACAAGAGACAAGCGGTTGACCCTTTGCACTCTTGTCCCTACCCAGGCAGTGCCTTCCTTTGTAGTCCCTCAGCAATACATCTGCGTAGTCATTTGTGTGGTGTTGGCACAAAGACCCTTGAGCAAAGCCCAGTCTGCACCACTCCTTTCCCTCAAAACACTTGCACTCTAAGCCCTACACTGAGAAACAGCAAGTGCTCCTCTCTACCTGGTGACACTCAAACAGCAGTTGGAGCAGCAGCACGGACACCTCCTCCCCAGCAGAGCTGGAGGCCACTGCCACCACTACCTCCTCCCATCTTCATTGGCTATAGGGCTCTGGGAGCAGGAATGCACAGAAGAAAAAGGTGGGGCACTGTGATACTTGGCTGATGATACACCCTGTTGGGACTGACTTTTAAGCAGGTCCTCAGAAGTTCTGGCTGGCCTTTTCCTTCCCACTGCTCCCTCCTGCTAAGCTCACAGTTGGCCAGGGGAGGAATGTTCAGTGAGTAACTGCATCACACTGCATAGCCACACCAGGAATTGCATTTAGCTTTTCTGCACAAAGTCTGCCTTTCTTAGATCAATGGAAAACCAAATCCATGGTTGTGTCTACCACAACTCCATGTGCACTGAGTGCAAGAGGCTGGCACTTTAGCACAGCAGACAGCCATGGTTTATCCTCGTCTCCTTCCTGCACTGACAAGAGGGCCCCATGGTTTTCCTTACGGTTAGATTTTCTGTGAGCTTCAAAGAGAAAATATTATCAGTTATAAGAGTGTTCAAGTACCGGAGAACACTCGAGAGAGGCCAGCATCCTCATGTGATAAGGAGAGCTAGCAGTGCCACACAGGCACTCTGTGCTGCCTCTGAACCAGCAGATGACATCTTGGGTACACCTGCAACATGCTGAGGCAAACACTCCCCAAGGGGTAATGGCTTTAAACCGAAAGACAGCAGATTTAGACTAGATATTAGGAAGCAATTCTTTACTGTGTGGGTAGCGAGGCACTGGAATAAGTTTCCCGGAGAAGGTGTGGATGCCTCACCACTGGAAGTGTTCAAGGCCTGATTGAACGGGACTTTGAGCAATCTGGTCAAGTGGAAGGTGTCCCTGCCCATGCCAGGTGGGGTGGAACCAGAGGATCTTTAAGGTCCGTTCCAATCCAAACCCTTCCATGATTCTACGATTCCATGCTGTGCTGCAGCGAATGCTCGGGGTGTTTAGTGATCCACTGCTCCAGGCTCTAAATTTAGCCGCAGTATTTCTTCATCAGCGTTAGGACAACGAGCAGGGGTTTAACATCTCCAGCGGGCTGGAGCCGCGGGGTCCCACTAGGTGGCAATCCAGTCCTCGGCATGGCTGCGGCGGCAGCGCCAGGGCCGCCAGACGCCTGCTCAGGTTGGCAGAGGCCACCGCGGTGTCCTTGCTGTGCACTGACTTCTGATTCTTGCAGGAATCAAAGCTGTATAATTGTTTGCTCCAAATGTATAATTTGCCTCCTGAATTTTCGTACATATGCCAATTAAAAGCTATTTTAAAAAATTGTATTTATTTATGTATTTATTTATTTTAGCTGTATATATTCTGTCGGGAAAGGGAGAGGAAAGAAAGAAACCTTTTCTTTGTTTGGAGTATTTGGCAGGGCTAAAGCACAACTGTCGGCTTTGGCTCCTTAAACCACATATCACATCTGTAAAAACATAGTGGCGAAAGGAGGAAAAAATAATCTGCAATGCTTTCCTGGTGGTTTCTATGAGGCTTTCATGTAACCAATACATTTTCATCAATTATGCATTTAGGTCACAGGAAGAGTTGGTTGAAGGAATTCTTTTGCCATTTCAAAGTCGCTGTCAGGAAGAAAATATAGCCAAGCTGATGGAGCTAGAAGAAATACAGTTTTGTTCTTCTGACCTGATATTTTTTTTCTTCACTTTCTTTACAATTATTCCTATTTGCATAAGTATGTCCCTCAGCATAGCAGTATCCGTGTAGGGAATGCACAGAGGCCCTTTGAGCATGGAAAGGTCTTATTTTGCAATGGCAATTCTAAAACATGTTATTGTTTATGTTGTTTACATAAAACAGCATTAGAGAACTGAGTAAAATGCCTTCCCTGTAAAACATTTGGTCAGATCTGGAAAACAGCATACGCTTCTTGGTGGGCAGCATTACCATATGTAACCTTTAGGCTTCTGTGCAATTTACAACCCCACGTTACATGCTTAAATCCTTTTAAAAGTATAATGAGAATTAAGTGCTGAGGAACAGATTTCACAGTAGCCACCACACAGAGGAGGCAACAGCTGATATTAGCTACCAAAAAATGCCAGAGAAGACCTTAAGATCTTACCTCTTCCCTATACTGGTAATCACAGAAGTCTCAGAGCACTTACTTTCTTTTTTTCTTGTGAAAAATGCCTGAGAACTTGTGGAAATGCTTCCGGGGCTGTGGTGCATCTTACACGTGCTTAGAAAGTTGAACAGGAAACAGAAAATCAAGGGTCAGGGCTTTTCACTCCTGCACTTAAGGAGGCTGACCCCATCCTGCAAAACCCGGCAAAATTAATAATATATAAAGGCAGAAGGGAGAAGAGAGAGATTGCTGCAATTAGTAGGAGAAGAAAGCTCTGCATTCCTACTCCTTCTCCCAACTCTTCTTATGTATTTTATTTACTTTTCTCGAATGTAGGCTATATTACCAGCCTTGGGAACAGGGACAAAATGGAAGTCTCCCACCTTGGTAGTAAATGCCGTAGCAATTAGGCTAGAGATTTTCCCTCTGCGAACTGTGACCGGCATCATGCATTCCTGTGGCCCAGCTTCAGCAGGCAAGGGCAAAGACTGCTTTTCTCTCTGTTCTTTCCCAGACTGAAGGTCAGGGCTCCAGACTGAGGAGGATCATACAGCCAGGGGATGCTTTTCCAGTGCATCACTTCTTGCTTGGGTCACGTACCTGAAAATAAGTAGGTTTGATGTTCAGCAATGCCAGAGCACCAGCTCATGCTGGGTGACAGAAGGCTGGCTTAGCTAAGAGAGAACAAATTGTCCCACATGCTGGAGGCTGTGTCCATGAGCTTAGGGACTCATGGCAAAGCACAGCATGCTTGTTTAGAGATCTATAGCTGGCTCTGAAATACATGGCTCCTTAACATGAGTCAACTTGGGCTAGCAACAACTCTCCCTCCTAGGAAGTGTGGAGAAAAGATTAGCGGAGAGTAAGTATTGTGCCCACAGAGCTAGAATGCCCTGGGACCAGGGTTGGTGTCTTGACATAGCCCATATTGCCCTGTAGGAGCTTGTTTGGATCAATGTATTTGGCAAGGAGTAATTTGTTTCCTATTGCTCCTGAGGGATCCAAGAGAGGTGATGAGAATTTGTGAAACATCATTTGAAGTTGTTAGGGACTAAAGCTCCTTATTACAAAACAGGTAACTTTACAACCCTGGTCTCAGGTGTCTCTCTGCTGAGAGTGAAATACTGAGGATGCCTCTTTAATCCAGAGCAATTTTTATTCATTTGTTTTCATTTTAGAAGCGAAGAGCTAAGAACTACTTCAAAGGTTAAATTTAGCATATTTGTACTGTAGATGCGTAATCATTTCAGATATTTAAATCGATTCTCAAAATAGTCTCACCAGTAAGAAGAAAACCTCCTAACTGCCTTAAAAGAAAAAAAAAAGTTAAATTCGGCTATAATTAAGGTTACACATGCAAAAGCTAGCAGTTTTCCTATGTTTCTGAAATAAATCTGTCCTATGAGACAGGGGATTTGGAGGCAGGGCTCTTTCTTGCCTTCCTCTCGGAGGTGACCTATTTTCCACAAACACTTAAATATGCACTTCACAGTATGAGTGTGACTTTAGCATTGGAAAGGGCTGCCAAGGAAAGTGGTGGATAGACCACCCCTGGAAGCGTTTAAGAAATGACTGGATGTGGCACTTAGTTCTGTGGTTTAGTTGACATGATGATGGTGTTCAGTCAAACATTGGACTCCATGATCTTGGAAGTCTTTTGCAGTCTTAATGATTCTATGATTCTGGAGAAACCTCTAGGACTTTTATCTAAAGCCTCTGGTTCTGTTGCTCCCTGGATTTCTTTAGTAAGTTGCTAGTCAATGCTGACCAGTAAGAATAAAAAAAAAAACAAACCAAAAGTTTTATCTGATACCATCTGCTAATCCTGGAGTTCTCCCAAGAATGACCCCTAAATCACTGGACTGTTGACTAGCATTAGAAATAAAAACTGGCATTTCCGAGAGTAAAAGTTTTCACTTCCTTTACTTTTCTTGCAAATAAAATAAAGTAGATCATGCTGAAGGAAAGAAAATCTTTTTGTGACATTTTTGTGAGGAAAAAGCACTCCAAAATATTGCAGTCTCCCCCCACCCAAGAATGTAGTTTTATTGCTTAGGCAAAGGCATAAGTCATTTCTACAGCCCCTCTTAACCTCTTGCAGGCGCTTAGACTCAGATCTTACCATTTCTTCCAAGGCTGTATCTTACTAAATTGTGGGAATGAAGTCTTGTCCTTTGTTAGAGTAAATACTAAGCCATCCATTTACTTTGTGGGGCCTAAGATTTACAGCCTGTTTATGAAAGATAAGAAAAATCAGGCTTTGAAATTCCCACTGACAAATTTTGTAGCAGTGGAAATATTAGCTTTTCTCTTCTACTTCTTCATAGTAGGAATTAATTCTGGTTTACTTTGCTTTAAACCCTGTTTACTCTCTGTTTTCCAGCATTGCTAGCAGCCAGAAATTGCCTTTCACCCTAGAACTGTATTTTTTCTATTTCAGTGCAATAGTATATATTAAAGTGTGTTAAGTGCTTTTAAGCCATAGACGGGCAGGTGCTATATAAATATTTATCTTTGTTATGATTGCTTAAAGCAGAAGACTCAGAGGTATATAAAAGAAAAAAATAAAATAGCCCCACCTTCTGCCCTTAGTTTTCACATCTATTTCATAATCAGTTCAGAAAAAAAATCCCTCCCAGAAAGGAAATATACAAACTGCCTTGCAGCAAAAAACAAGGGTAGTTTCAATTCATGTTAAATTCCCATATTTGCACTCACAGGTGATTTAATTTTGAAATGGCCTTCAAAACAGTTTATCCCAAAAAATGCAACTGAAGGGTTTAATAACAAAATACCCTTTTTTATTCTCTTCTTTGCAATCAATTCGTATTCTTTCTTGCTTTTGTTGAAGTGGTGTTTATTCAGACTATTTGAGCTGGTGGGATGGGGGAAATGGGAAGGATGTCTGTCTTTGGGAAAAAAAAATCTATGTGACATTCAGCAGAATATGTGTTTGCTGAACTGCTCTTTTACTATTGTTCCAGGACCACTAAGGTTTACTTAAAAAACCAAAAGTTTCAGAGAGGCCAGGTGCCTTATATTACATGCTTCAGTGTTCCTTCCTGACTGAGTTGCTTTTCCCATTAGAGTTTTTTGTCCCATTCCCATTTGAGGTTTGTTTCCTGTTCCTTTTCATTTCACCTTGGCTTTTCATGCAATGACATCCAAATAGAAAGAGACAGTCATTGCCATGGTTTTCACTCTAAAACTGAACTTCCTGGCTTTTATGGCTCATAATCAATCCCATAATGTCCTGTGATTTCTATGTATGAGTCGCAAGAAGTAAAAGGGAGTTTATTTTGCCTGTATGCAGACAGGCCAACTTTCACACATTAGGAGCAGCAACTAATCACCCACAACATTTCCTAAAGTTTATGGTGCTGGCAGACAGCTGTTTTTGTTCCAATGTGATGGTTTCTTTGCAGACTTCTGCTGCCAGCAGTGTCTCAACCACTTTACTAGTGCTCCATGCACCACACGTCCTGGACTACTGCCTTTAAAGCTCCTTTCTACTTTATACAAACAAAAGCAAACTAGTCTGCCAGCAAATACTAGGGGGCAGACACATTGTTACTGTAGCCATATGCTCTATGAAAGGGAATTTTCATTTACCAACACCTAGAACTGAAAGAACAAAATGATAGTACGTAGGCATGCGTCCCAGGTCCTTCAAGAAAGATTTTAGCCTTATGTTTTGTTTTGATTTTTTCCCGCTTTTAAATCTTGGAGGGATGAAAATTCACTAAATCTATTACCCATGATATAGGAATTTAAAAAATTAAAGTTACATATATTCTCTGAAAGTTAAGCAATGTTACTGTAAATGCATTTGTTCTGCATATGTTATAAATGTATAGAAGCAGGGCCTTGCCTAAGCAATTGTTGATAACAATATTTAACAGCTCTTTAGTATTTCTCTTGATTAGCATGTAGCTTAAGAGACTGAGGAAAGCATTCATTTAATCTCTGCAATGCTTTGCATATAATCTCCTATCTGCAAACTTGTTCAGATGCTTCTTGTCCTCGAAGACTTCAAAAGTATGTCCTTGAAGCTGAGAATATACCCCACTGCTGACAGTGCAAGTGTCTGTCTTTAAACAGAGCTGGTGTGGGAAGATGGGCATCTTATGCTATGGATACCATGAGGTTGAGCCCACAAACACTGGTCAGCCTGAAGATAAAACTTTCTAGAAAAGAAATAGGTGAAATACTTAACAAATCCAGCAGATGTCTGAACTGCAGTCAACTACTAAATATAGGGGAAGAAACAAGTGGATTGAAGAAGGAGAAAAATTCCCTTTAATCAAACCATTAAAAAATCATCTCTGACTAATGAGGTGTAAAACTCTGAACATTTGAAGTGGATTCACTTTCCTTCTCTCCCACTGATACAGACACATTTGCAATCATGTATATTTGTTCAGTACAGTCATGCTGGTTTTAACTTCCATCTAATTATTATTTATATGATAATAGTTTCTAGGAGCCCAGTCACAGACCAGAAGGCTGCTGTGCTAAATGTAGAACATTTGCAAAAAAAATGTATTGAACCACAAAGATGATAGGAAATCCACCCAATAAATTCAGTGTTGGTTTTGCAGTTGGTTTTATCATGCTTCTAATTAATCTGCTACCAAAAAAAGACAGTAGCAAGCTTAATAACTAAAAATCAAAACCCCCTCGATCTTAAATGATGCATGATTTGCCAGAGAATCTAAATGCAACTTACATTTTAAAATTCATTGCAAAGCTTTAAGTATTTTTTTAGAAACCCTACAACCACAGGTTCAATAAGTAATGGGTGAAGGCATTACTTTATTTGTTTTTTATGTGAGCAATTGTGATTACACGAAAAAAAGAACCAGTCCCTAATGCAGGAATTTGAGTGAAATTCTGTGGGTCCTCCATTATACAAGAGCTCATACTTGTCAGTTATAATGGCCTTGTGCTACATCTAAGGGACATAGATTTAAAGAAACTGAAATAAATGAATAAATAATGCTTCTTTTGGAAACTACCTAATGCACAAAAGAAAACATTGTCTCAAAAGACACCAAAAAGCACTTTTCTCAATCAGGAAAGAGCTGCTTGGCTCTTGCAGAGCTGCTGGAAAGGATTATCAGAGACTACTTAACTAGACGTCAAGGGATGTCCTTCCTCCAGGGGAGTTTCGGTTGGATATTAGGAAAAAATTTCTTCACAGAGAAAGTAACCACACATTGGAACAGGCCCAGGGAAGTGGTGGAATCACCTCCCTGGAAGAGTTCAAAGGGCATGTGAATGTGGTACCTGGGGGCACAGTTTAGTGGTGAAGTTGGGTTAATGGTTGGACTCGATCTTAGATGTCTTGCCCAACCTAAATGAATCTATGATTCTTCAGGTGGTGTCTTCAATGACTCAAAGGCACTGGCACAGCTCCCACCATGCTCCTTTCCACGACAACACCAGAGTTACTCCTGCCTCAGCTGCAGAACAGCCTTTGGTCCCAGCAGCATCTACCACAATGTAATGTTATGGTGAGGATGGGTTTGACAATCAGGTAGGGGGCAAGAAAGATGTATCCCAGCCTGCTTTAACTGCTAGTCACAGGGCACAGTATAACCACACTTGTAGGTGCATGGCCGGCGCTGGAAACCACTTTGACATCAACTAGATTCCTGTTAAGTGCTTTAGGTGTATTCCTATTGGGAATGGTGCCTGGTGGCTTGTTTTAGGACTCGGGCCACATTAGGCAGAGCATCACTCTAGACCCCAGAGAGATGTATCCCCTCCAACAAGCCCAGCAAGCGCAGCCTCAGCAGAACTCTGCTAGGTGTGATCTGTCTCTGCTCCCCTCCTGGGCTTTATTTTCAGCCAGTGGGCAGATTTCCCCCTGCCCAGAAGAAGACAAACATCTCTAGTGGCACTGCTTCTGAACTCTCAGGGGCCGCCCGCTGTTACCTGTCTGCCTGAGGAAGGTCACTGTGCCTCTGTAGTGGAAACACAGGCTCAGAATTAAAGGCAAGAGTAAAGCTGAGGCCCTCCTATGGGGTCACAGTATCCATCCTATGGATCGGCAAAAAGCAGGACAAGTAACCCTTGAGAGGCACCCTTCATGTCAGGCCCCTGACCTGGGCGTGCCTATGCTCCTGGGATCCTCTTGCAATCAAAGAGGCAGCAAGCCTCTCCTCTGAGCTATCTGCTGGATCCTGTGCTGTTTCTGCACTGTCTGCCTAGGGAGCTACCATCCCCTGCGTGGAAACATAAATGTCTTAAATGCCTTAAGTATATCGTGTGAGAGACTTCCTCCTCTGCTCCACCTCATCAGAGGGTTGGCAATGGTGGTAAAACACGCAGGTGAGAGGAGAACAAAGGAAATCTGATTTATTTCTGGAAGAAGAAAAAGAATGCTCTATTTTTCTTTTAAAGTACGCAGGATTACCGATTCATTTATTCATAGTACTTGGGTTTTAATCTGTCAGGGAATAATGACCCATTATTTTATACTTATGGGAAATGACACTTTCTAGTACCTGATATTTGCAGCTGTCAAATTATATATGTCAGCATCTGTCACTCTCCAGCGTTACTTAACGAATGAGTTTTGCATATCCCAATGAGCTTCTACTAGAATGGAGAAAAATATTAACACCTCTTCTGGCAACTGTACAGACTGACTGCTTTTTTGGCATATTCACTTCTGCTCTGTATAGTCTTACCATATACAGCCTAGGTTGCATTGTTACAAAGGTTGTAACAGGCCTGTTAAATACACTAACATACATATTTCTGCTTCAATGGACTATTTTCCTTTCCTAATTCAATTGACTTAATGAAAAATGAAAACGACAGTGTTAAATCAGAGAGAATCACAGAGAATCACAGAGTCATTAAGGTTGGAAAGGAACTCTGGAGATAATCTATTCCAACCACCCCCAAGGCAGGGTCACCTAATGCAGGTGACACAGGAACATGTCTAGGTGGGTTTTAAATGTCTCCAAAGAGGGATATTCCATGACCTCCCTGGGCAGCCTATTACAGTGATTGGCCACCCTCAATGAAAAAAAGTTCTTCCTCGTGTTAAGGTGAAACTTCTTGTGTTCTAGTTTATGGCCATTGCTCCTTGTCCTGTCTCTGGGCACCACTGAAAAGAGTCTGGCACCATCCTCTTGGCAGCCACCTTTGAGATATTTATATGTATTGATGAGATCTCCTCTCAGTCTTCTCCAGACTAAACAAGCCTAGCCCCCTTAGTCTTTCTTCAAGAGAGATGTTTCAAACCTCTCATCATCTTTGTGGCCCTCTGCTGGGCCCTCTCCTGTAGCTCCTGGACCTTACTTGGAGTATCCAGTTTATAGCTGATCCATACACAGAGGCAAGACCCTTCTTTAATAGATAGTCCTTACACAAGCTCCCAGAAAGAACCTTTTTCCTTTTTTTGTCACAAATTTTTCATATTTTTCTACATTGCAAATTGATACCAACTTTAAAAAACAACTTCTCTACTGCATCATAGAACAGTTTACCTAGACACTATTTACCAAGTTGGCAAGCACACCATTAGCACAAAGGAACAGCTTTGCTTTTAAGGCTCATTGCATCACTGTGATTTAAGTAAAGGAAAAAAAGGACAGAAGCCAGACAAGTCAAAGAGAAAGGAACAGGTGATGCTGCTCCAGGGAAGAAGTCTATTTTTGCCATACTAAAAGGCATATTAGTATTTTTTTGATTTCTTTTTTTTTTTAGTATAAGAGAGACTCTAATGACAACTCATACTCTTCACTAATGAGCTTTCCAGGACTACCGGGGCTTTTGGGCTCTATGTGCAATCCATTGGCAGGACCGTGGACCTGTCTTAGAGAAATGAATCTACCCTCAGGCTAGAAAACTTGAAAGGGGCAACACACAGGGCTTTGGTCTAGGCCCTTTGCTACAGGGTGGACCATAACCTGTCACCCTGATTTTAGGGAAGATGACTGTTGTATATTGAAGCAACCGTGTTTTCTAGTATTGGGTTCTGTGCATTCTAACCTGGTGTGTTAACTTTTCTCACTGGAAACTCTGTGAGGGAGAAGTGTTATTTCCTCAAGTGAGTCGTGCAGAGGATAATTCCTGTTTAACTTCCATGTCCAGACACAGCTTCTCTTTATATCAGATACAAAACTTAGGTATTTTAGAATCAGTCTCTATATTTTAAAGAGGATGCTATTTGCTGGGATTCCCTACTCTGATGCATGGCAGTTGCCAAATCTCAGTATGCTACTGGCACTTAAAAAGTCTGTAAGCCTACGTGTTTTCCATGGCTAAACACATGGAAGCGCTCAAGGCCAGGCTGGATGGGGCTCTGAGCAACCTGGTCTGGTGAAAGCTGTCCCTGCCCATTCCAGGGGCATTGGAACTAGATGATCTTTAAGGTCCCTTCCAATCCAAACCATTCTATGATTGAAACATTGAGTTAGCAGCAAGTAGAACCGATTTGCCAGAAGCCTATTCCCACCTTGCTTCCTGCTTAGACCTACTTTTCTACAGTCCAAATAGATGAAAATGGATGCAACACAAAGGGATGAAAATTACTGAATCTTTCCTTACACCAAATTGAACCTCATATTGGCACAGCTGAATCCTGAAGATTTCATTTCATTCTGCTGATGAAACTGGTGGATGCCACCCACAGGCAAGAGAAATCCCTACAGACAGCTGAGAACTGAAGGATGAGGTAGGAAACTCATCATCCTGCATAAAGTCCTGGAAACTAAAGCTGGCTCCTTGTTCCAGTTTACTCATACCCACAAACATCTGTGTCATTACACAATAGGTTAAATCACAGAAATCATTTAAGTTGTTCCCTTGGTCATACCATTTTAATAATTGAGCAGAAAATCAACTCTGATATGTTTCTTTCCCCATAGTATTACATATGAAACAATATATGTCTGTGAGCTAATAGAAAAAATAGAAAGCCAAGATGAAGATAGAGCACAACTGCAAAGGAAAATAAATCATTGATGTCATGAGTTCACCGAGTACTGCTATTAAAAAAAGAAAGTGATTTTCTGAAATTCTTCTTCTGTTTTTTCCCCAGACAAAGTTGCTTATCAAATTCAAACTGGATATATGAAATTGCTGTATATCCTGAAAGTCAAATTTTCAGCAAAATTGCTATCTTTAAATAGCATTTCTTGCTATTACTACTTCTTACTACTTAAGGACTCATAGAATTGTCTGATATACCCTAATAACAGTGACTCCAGTAATTTGTTTTGGAGGTTGATTTACAAAAATTTTGTTCCCAAGCGCTTCATTTATGCTTGTATCAGCAAAAGAAAAAAAAAAGTAAAAATAGTACTAGTATTCATAGTGATTGGAACATAGTTTAGCAATATTTCAGATATTAGCCATTAGGGATTAATCTGAGTAAAAAGATGTCACCACTGTAGATGTCTTCTGTGTCTCAACTAATCAGCTTTGACTTCCTCAATATGGAAAGGAATAGAGGCATTACAGCACAACGCTAAAGGCAGCATCCAAAATACATATCCAGAGAATCTCACCACACACCTAATTTTCTCTGTTAATGAAGGAAGAAACATGGAGTAATGAGATGAGCTGTAAGCATCTATGGGACAGAAATCTAAAGTAAACTCAGAGGAATTCTATGATCAGAAAATACAAAGATTATTGTGCATCAGGTTACTCTCAGGTTTATAGGTGATCAGCTCTGTACTTATACAGAAACCTGAGTACTCAGTGTTCCTTTTTATGGAATACTGCATGCAGTAGGGATTATGTGAGCAGCGTGTTTAACGGCGAATAACAAAGTTTGCTAGATCAATAAAAGTAAGCAACAAGAAATCTCAACAACAAAGATGAGCATGTGGATAGTCGATCTCAGCTGGCAAAGGCTCAAATTAAAGCACTTCAGTGAAATCATCGATAGTAAACTGTGAAATCAGAGCCACTGACCTGAAGCACAGGCTAGACCTAGCATCACAATAGTTTCACTCTTCTAAAATGCTTAAAGACAGTCTTTCCTGTTTTAGCCATTTGGACATTAATTCACCTCATTTTAGTGTGCCTACAAAACCTTTCTCATTTGGGCAAATGACCAAAGTAAAATATAAACCAGCAGTGAACTAATGTAGTTTGTGTTGCATTAAAGAACATGCATGACAAATTTTGGATTTTAAATACAATAAATCAGTCATTTAAATTTAATATAAGACGCATAATTTAATTCTGCTTCATTAGCCTATATAAACACAATAAAATCTGTCAAAAGCAAACAAAGGGCCTCCTAGAGGTGATATTTTAATTGTAATAAAACTGTCATCTAGATTAAGAGGCCAGCTGAACAATTAATTTCTTCATAGAAGTTAACACTGTTCTAGAAAATGAGCTTTAGCTTTAATTTCTCCTGATGCTTTTGTGCTCAGGAAAAAAGAACTTTGCTTGGAGTAGAAAGCAGAAACAATCTGCTCCATAGCCCTAGCACCACATCAGAAGAAAAAGGAGGCGGGGGGAAGGTCTGGGTTACAGCATGAAGCTCTGCCTCTACTGCTTCATTTAAACTATTGCATTTAACATAAATGGGCCTTTAGCTTAGAGTTGGGATTTAGGGAAAGACCTTTTAAGCTAGTCAAACATCATCCAATGTGCTTTAGACAGGTAGGAAGAGGGGGTTTTCCCAGATACCCCCTGCACGGACCAAGGCACCACAAATGCTCACCCAGAATCCCCTGGATTATTGCCTCCCACAGGAGTCCCTGTTCTCCCAGATGGGGAGTAAGTTACCTCTCAGCAACACACATTCGCTAACAAAATTGTACCTGCATTTCCTTCTGGTTCAGTGGGAAAAAGTATATTGGTTTTTGGATTTTTTTTCCCCTTAAAACCTTAATACAACTTGTGGCTTATTTTAGTTGGCTGAGAAACAAAACACTCAGCTCTTCCACTGATTGGCTTTAATTGCTTCACTTGATGTCTTTCAGCTGGTGACTATGAAATATTCACAACTGATAGAATCTAATTCCAGCTGGGACAGTTGACTATCAGAGTCTAATTTTGTTGGAATTACCTCCCCCTCCCCTCTCTCGTCCATATACATTGGTGCTGCTTTTCCATATTTTATTGCTTCATCTGAGATCCTTTGAAGCCTATACAGGGAAAAAAGCAGTGAGGGCCTCTTTCATCATCCTGTTGTGAAAGCTCTAACCTGCTCAGAAGGGAAAAATCATCTTTTGCGTTAAAAGGTTATGTGAAATTGTTTACCTTATCCTTTGAATTTTAATCCCTAAAAGCATTTCTTCCCTAAAAATAGAGCTGCATACTTTATAAGCCGTTTAGCAGCCAGACAGAAAAAACACCAATGTGCCTTTGACTCTGTTTTATTAATATCACATTTAAAAAAGAAATATCTCTGTGCTCTTCTGAGTGACAGAAACAATATAAAGATTTAACAGGGGACAAGAAACATCGTAATTTCTTCACCAAAGAAAAGAATCTGCCACAGAATTTATGGATGTATTTACAGTTCTTCAAAACTACTTTTTAAACTGTGTCAGTTCCTTGGATTTCTTCATCCCTGGGCTGGGTATCTCTGTTGTATGCAGCGGCCAGTAGCTGCTCCTTTATTTGACTAACTGGGCACCTGCTCCTGCCAAAGCCATTAGCCAAAACATTCATAGCTGAGAAGGAGCAGTGAGAGCTTAAATTTCCAAAGGCTGTGATTTCTAACACTAAAACAGCCCCAACATTTCTGACAAGTCCCTTCTGCATCTACCCCAGAGCCTGCACACTTCACCAGCTGCAGGGGAGGCTTGGGTCCTGCAGCCAGTGCTGCTCCCCGCACTTGGGGAGCCCAGAGGGTGCTTACAAAGTTGCCTATGGAACAGGTTAGACACATCCTGATGATTGGTACAGTTCCCTAGTGTTTTCCCTGCCTTCCTCAATGCATAGCCCTCCCTGCCAGGTATTGGGTCTTGGAGCAGAGAGAACATCCATCTTCCTATGACCCAGACACATGTTTTTAACAGAAGAAATGTTCTGGAAGATAAAGTGCTGTACTAGCCTTAGTAGAAACACTAGTAAATAAGTCTTTCACATATGTAAGACATTTAATGAACCAGAGAATGGTCTGGGTTGGGAGGGACCTTAAAGATTATCTAGTTCTAGCCCCTCTGCCACAGGCAGAGAGGTTTTTCATTAGACCAAATTGATCAAAGCTCCGTCCAACCTGGCTTTGAACACTTTCAGGCATGGAACATCCACAGCTTCTCTGGTCAATCTGTTCCAGTGCCTGCAACATAAAGGATTTTTTCCTAATATCTAATCTTTAACTTATCCTCTTTCAGTTTGAAGCCATTCCTCTTGTCCTGTCACTACATGCCCTTGTAAAAAGTCCCTCTTCAGCTTTCTTGTAGGCTCCCTTCAGGTACTGAAGGTACTACTGTAAGGTTTCCTTGAATCCTTCGATTCTCCATGATGAATGATTCCAAATGTCTCAACCTGTCCTCACGAGAGAGGTGCTCCATCACTCCGATCACCTTCATGACCCTCCTCTGGACCCACTCCAGCAGGTCCAACTGAACCAAAACATTTCCATGTCCCTTTTGATTTTCATTGCTGTGGTTTTCTTGGCCCACAGAGAACTCTTGAAGATTCAGAATTAAAAGTGTATTAAAAGAAATATCTTGCCAAGTGTTACCAGCTCTCTAGATATCACCCTTATTTTGTAGATGAGGGTAAACACAGTTTGTGCAAATTATAAACCCATAAGAGACAAGGACAATTTTTATAAGCTCAGAATGATGGGTTTCTGTCCTTGAGAAGCACAACTAGCCAGCTGGTAGACACAGTGGGAGTGGGAAGAGGAGAGGTCCCCACCACAGCCAGCTGTCATGCTGCCCCAAAATGTCTCTCCAGGCTCACCCCCTGGGATGTTATCTGCGCTCATTTCTTCACTCAGCACTCACTGGGCTGAGGGGATGGAACAGAGGCTCAGGTGTCCCTCCTGCTTGCATTGCCCTGCACCCCCAGCAGGCACCAGAGTTTCTCCAGCATCACCCCTGCCATGGCCCCAACCATTCCCAAATGTTTCTGTGTTCACAGAATCCAGGCTAAATCTGTAAGCCATTACAGATAATTTCAGCCTCCAGGGAAAATGTAAAGTTTCTCTCTAAACCAGTCACATCCCAGGTCGAGCTGGGAGTGGGGTGCAGGAGCACACACTGGCCTGTGCCTCTTCCTCTGAGGTGCCTCCGAACATCTCTTCCTGGAGCCTCAGGGCCTGTCTGCACAGAGAAGTGCAGCCAAGGCCAAGACATCCTTTTTTGAGGCAACTGAGTCCCTGAAACAGGTTGGGATCCCAAAAGCCTGTGAAGTACTTTGACAAAGTCCACCTGGCATCTTTCCACACTGACATGATTGTATAGCTTTAGGAAGGGAGTTTGTTTTCAGCTGGCCACTTCAGACAGGAACCTGTATAAACATCGGTCTGTGCAAATATATATATAGCCTGTGCAAATATTAGGATACTATGCATGCAAACAACCATATCATTCACTTCTCCTCCAAGTCAAAGGTCCCTGGAACAAACTTTGATAATTGCCTTTGTGAGACCATGATGTCATTTTTTCGGTTAAATTTAAAGGTAATAATGAGCTGCAGTAAAACTTACCTTCCAAAGGTTTGGTTTTAAAATGTATCATCACTGTCAGACTGTGGTCAGTTTATATGGGATTGACAATTGTTTAATACAATAGAATATAGAACAATCAGCTAATGTCTTTAGACTTTATGAGGCTATCAGCTGAAATCAGTTGGTTTAAGTATTTCATATAAAGCTATGATTGGAAAACATTTTCCTCTTTCTTTGTTCTCCCTTTTGTTTTCCTGGAGTTTAAAATTACCCTGTTTGTGTGAGCCTTTCATTTAGCAGGAGAGTGATGGAATTATTCCTACATCTTTTTATAGCAGGAGGTAGTACTGTAAATAAAAGCAGTTCTAAATTCATCATAAGGGGTTTAAGTTTGTCACATCAAACTCTTCCTAAAATATCTGTGAGTCATTCATACTCCTGTTGGCATATTACAGTTTTTACCCATTGGGAATCTTTTAACACGCTCTCACATACTTTTTGATTTAATGCTAGAATGAAACTGAGCAGTAGGGCAGCAAACAGCCATTTCCAACTGGTTGAAATTCAACAAGTTTTTATTCTGATCATTTAACATAACTGCAAGTCACTTGAGGCACCTGTATAATTAACAGTATGTTGGGCACTATTAGGTGAAGTACCAGCGATGACACCTTTAAGCACTGACACTGGTATTTATATCTTCTTTGGCTTTAGAGATGGATCAAGGTCTGCTAATTGTATAACAAAATTCATTCAGCTACATGCAAACACATACAGTTCGTCTGTTTAGCAGAACCAAGGGCATGGGTTTGTTCTGCAGTTCAGGAGAAATGTCCCTGGCTGTTACATACTGGCTATTACATGTATAACAAAGAAGAGATTTTTCCTGTTGTAGGACCTCCAGATTGAAGTTAAAACACTGACATCTAGATCAATATTAATGAGTAGTCTCATCTTTTTACAGCAGAGAATCATATTTTTGGATACTTAATGAATGTAAGATATGATGTAAGAGCAGCTCCCACTAAAATAAGTTGAAATTTTTTGTACAGGTATCACTGGATCAAGATTTCATCAATATATGAAATGTAACTGCTAGCAACAGAATTGAGAAGGAAAGTATTTCCCTCTTCTTTGATAATCTGTGAGGTTATGGTTTGTTTTCTGTCCAAAAAGGAATTGGAGAATCACATTTACTAAAATTTCCATTGTCCAGTAACCTGACGTATGTTTCTTTGGGCAGGGAGGAAAGAAGAAAAAAGGGAAAAAAGAAGATTAAGAAAATGGAAATTTGGTTGATTTGGTTCTGTCTAGAGATGCTTAAAAGATAAATTTTAACTTTACATATGTTCATAGAGATATTTCAGTTTCAGCTGACTTCTGTATGGTTCATGGGCTGCATGCAAAACAAATTTAATGGCAAAAATTTTGTTTATATAATGGGAGTACAAGAAGGAAATGTAGGTCAAAGCTAACAAAACCTAGCTGAGATTTCTCCTGTTTTGTTTCACCCCCACCTTTTCATGGCATAGTGCACAGGAAAACTCCTGGACTCAAACCAATCCTCATCCATCATTTAGGAAATGCAGGAGCAGAAGTGCTGTGGGAAAATGCAAAGGTCTCCTTTTTTACTTGTACTTGGATTTAACAGCTGGGATTTTCCTACGAGATAAGCCAGTGTGATAAAAAAATACAGGGGAAATTTGGGACAAAGTCACTGGAAAAAATAATTAAAGATCATAGATCTATTGGATATCCTTATATTAAAGGGCAGTGCAGTTTTACAGCTTGAGACCTAGGGATTTCGTTTTTTCCTTAGAAGCCAATTTTACCAATGAAAAGGACATTTTAATTAATTCCTATATTTTTCCATAGAAGGGTTAGAAAATTCGAAAAAAAGGTTAAAGGATATATTTAGGGATTTTCAGTTGTTCAAAAAATTTTTTTTCTTAATCCAGAACTGGACACCACATACTTTATAAAAAAAATGAATTGAAGGCAGCTTGTGTGTGTGTTATCTGCTCTACAGTAGTCAAATGACTGTCAAAAAAAAAAAATTCTCTACCTTTAACAGAAAGGTATTTTCTCTACTTGAAGAGAAAATACCTTTCATTTAAAGAAAATTAAGGTTCATATGTCACTGAAGTTTATTAAAGCGTGGCTCAATGCCATATTTTGCCTTGATCCTTCAGATTCCAGTAAAAGATTGATTGGTTTTTTCCCAACAATTAAAATTCCCTGCTATTCTTACAATCATGCAGAATGATACCAGTTAGATTAGTAATAAATTGCTTACTTTTTTTATGAGCATGAGGTCTGTTGATTTTGTAACACTAAGCATTTTTTTTCTTTTCTCTGTCGTGTATTTTTGGCTGTTTAAGCCATACAGAGGCATGTCATATATTTGTTCTATGACAAATTTGCTATTCTTAAGGAAAACCACACTGGCTGTGTTGGAGGTAGAATATGTGGACAGGGGCCACTATTCTGTGGATTTAGCTTCAACTTTTTCTGGTCATTGCATACAAAGACAAAAAAATTTGCAGACAAAGCTATTTCTGTGAAAAACAGAGGTATTTCTCTTTGCGTGGAGAACAGGAAAAAGCCTCCAGCAGAAAAATCAGCAGTAATGCATAGGAAGAAGTTTTATGTGATTGAATGAATGAATGTACAGTTTATTTTTTCCCCTTGTGAAGAACTACCTGCCATAACCCTTTTACCCTTCAGCTTTATGCCCACTGTTCTTGTCTTCCTCTTCCATGCTTTTTTTTACCATTTTCTCTGAGTGCTTCACTGGAGTCCTTGGAGGAGATAATTCTTCTCAGCTGGCTCCCTGGGAGGTGCCTGTGGTCAGCGCAAGAGGGACAGACAGACAGAGAGCTACAACTCAGGAGGGCAGATTCAACAGGTCCTGAAAAACTTGTTCAAGAGAGGTGGCTGAATTCTCCCCTAAGGGTTTCTGGCATTCTTTTAATCAGAGAATGAAAATTTAAGTCCATTTTCAGGCATATGAAGATGGTTCCCACTTGGGCTGAGCAGTATGGGCATAAATAACCTGTCCCAAACTGGTGAAGCAATTCATCTGGGCTTTATCCAGTCTGAGATGTAGAGATCTGGTTGTTATAGCAGTTGAGAAGAGTTTCAAAGAAGTTATTTCCTACTTAAATTTTTCAGTCAAACTATGAAGGCTTACAAATTAAGCATGAGATAGCATGAGAGAAACTGCTAATAAAATTCTTTTTTTCTTCATCCTTCACCTCTGTAGTTTTAAGTAAAACATGGATAACCACCTCAGACTGGGCATCTAACCTTTAAACTCATACAGTTATATCCATTTTTCAATCATATGTCTAGCTGCAAGAAAGCCTGTAAGCTGATTTTGTGAGTCCCGTATGCACAGTGCCTGGTGTTTTCTCACACGGACAAAATCCATGACCATAGAACCATTGGATCATTTAGGTTGAAAAAGACCTCTGAGATCAGCAAGTCCAACTATTAACCCAGCCCCTCCATGTTCACCAATAAACCATAACCACAACTGCCACATCCACATGCCTTTTGAACACTTCCAGGGATGGTGATTCCACCACCTCCTGGGCAGCCTATTCCAATGCCTGACCACCCTTCCACTGAAGAAATTTTTCCTAATATCCAATCTAGACCTTCCCTGGCACAGCTTGAGGCTGTTTTGTCTTGACTTGTCACTTGGGAGAAGAAACCAATCCCCACAGCCTCCTTTCGAGGAGTTGTAGAGAGAGATAACATCCCACTGAACCTCCTCTTCTCCAGGCCAAACAACCACAGCTCCCACAGCCACTCCTCATAAGACTCGCTCTCTAGATCCTTCATCAGCTCCATTGCCCTTCTCTGGACTCGCTCCTGCACCTCGGTGTCGTTCCTGAATTGAGGGACCCAGAACTGGACACAGGATTCAAGGTGTGGCCTCTCCAGTGCTGACCACCGGGGGACAATCACTGGCCTGGTCCTGCTGATCACACTGTTTCTGGTACAGACCAGGATGCCACTGACCTTTTTGGCTACCTGGGCACACACTGGCTCATGTTCATCTGTCGATCAGCACCCCCAGGTCCTTTTCTGCTGGGCCACTTTCCAGCCCCTCTTGCCCCAGCCTGTAGTGCTGCATGAAGTTGTTGTGACCCAAGTGCAGGACCTGACACTTCACCTTATTGAGACTCACACAATTGGCCTCAGCCAATCTAGCCTGTGGAGATCCTTCTGCAGATCCTTCCTGCTCTCCAGCAGATCGGCACTTCCTCCCAACCTGGTGCTGTCTGGAAACTCATTGAGAGTATCTTCAGTCCCCTCATTCAAATTGTCAATAAAGATATTAAACAGGACTTTTCCCAAAACTGAGTCCTGGGGAACACCACTGATTGGTCTGTGGTGGGAGTCAAAGACTAACTGTGGAGAATTCAAGTGCTGAGCCTTAGTGCAGTCCAATTTTTTTGGCTTCTGTCTTACTGATGGGCAGGAAAGAAATTTCATGCCTTCCTGACATCAGTAGTTGCTGAAGTGGCTGCCGTCCTCTCCTGCCCTCCTCTGCAGCACCTTACATGGCTTGAGAATTGTGGCTGTACTCCGGGAAAGCATTGCTGTTCCCACAGCTTGGTCTCTGGCTGATTTCTTCCAGTTAGCCTAGTTGTAAATGTCTTCATTATCTATATACACATATAGAAACGGCAGTAAAGAAATTCCTTCACAGACCAAGTACCAAGAGACCAGGGGTGAAGGAGTGAGCTGCTTTGTCTCATGTTTCTTCAGAGCTGGGGGTACTTAAGCTGTGAGAGCTTGAGCTGGAGAAAGCTTCCTGGAGATAAACTTCTGATCTTGCACAGGTTGGCATTGCTGGCTAAGAGATAGCAGATGCCTCTGTCTGGAAAGTGCTCTCCCAAAGACTATTTCAGAATCCTATGTTGTTGCAAACCTTCCATTTACATTCCCTGCCCACAAAGTCTCCCATAAGAAACGTCTAAGCCTTGCATTAGTAAAGCAGACCTGTGTATAGACCGGGTACTGAAATTTTCATCCAGATTCTGCTTTGTCTTGTGTATTTTTAATAGCTCATTTACAAAATAAAAATGGGGATATCAGCTGAATTTCTTGTTTTGTTTTTTTTTTCCCTCTTTTTATTACACAATTCAGATGGCTCCAAGACAATTAAAAGAAGATAGAGAAAACTCCAAAAAATTAACACTGCTGCAAATGCTAATAGAGTCTTCAGTGAGTTGAACCATAAAGCTGTTCTAGGCTCATGCATATTCTCTTCTAAAATGTATGTGTGAAAATGTGTATGTATTCCTTCCCTCCTTACCAAAGATATTCACAGAAATGTTACTTGCACGAAAAATCCTCTTCTTCTTCTTCTTCCTTTGACAGTTTTTTGACACAGTTCCCTTGAATAAAAGAAATAAGAAAAAAAACAGGGAAAGAATATTGGTAAGGGCTCCTGTTTTGTCATCTGGGGATTATTAGTTTACAAACCCTCAACCTTTGACCTGGCATTTTTGCTGAAGTCTGAGTGAAGAACAAGCTCCCTTTGAAGCTCTCCACATCATGTCCTGAGGAATGCAGGATCGCCAGCACTCTGACTGTTGAAAGCCTGGATGAGTTATTGTAGCAGATTTCCCTGGCTCAGGGTGGGGGCAGGGCTTTTTCCCCCTATGAACAATTAAGAGGGATCCATCTCATCTATTTTTTTTTCCTTTGTAAAAGCTGCCTATCTATTCTCAGTATTCATCAAGGAACTCTCCATGGAGACACACAGGCACCCAGAGAGACCATTTCATCTGACACGATAGGATGTGCCTGGAGGTGATTATTTCTCTCTGCTGAAGGCAGAGGGAGACCATACAGATGATGCCTGATCAGACAAAATCAGCCAAGAAAAGACTCCAGTTTATAGATACAATTTGAAAGAAGGCCAAACCCTTATTTCTTCAGTGTTTGCAATACCACTCTGTTACTCAGCACTGCCACACTCTGCAGTCCAGACAAAAGACTTGGGATTACTGCTCCAAAAGAAATATGTTCATCTATATATTTTTAGATAAGTTTGGTATAAACCATTAAAAATATAATCTTGGGGTTTTTCCTTCTTGTTCCAAATAAACAAAGAAGGCTGAGGGAGTCTCATTTGTTATCATTTGCAAAAAAATGGTGAAATCTTGGTACTCTGAATAGCATTGCCAAGTTTCATGATTCCTGACAGATTTCACGAGAATTCACACTACTTAGAATTGTCTTGAAATCATCCAATATGCAAGACTTTTCTTTTTTTAAGAAGAGAAAATAGTGTTTTAGCCATCATGATTACAGAGAAAAGGTAAAATATGCATATGACTGAAGTGCAATTTAAAATTTAATAAATGTTAGAATAACCTATGTCAATGACATTAATATTTTCAGTCTGTTCTACTCCATTTTGTTCTGTTCAGCTTTACTCTATTCTATATATTTAAATCAAGACTCAGCCAGGAGGTAACGTGTAATGTTTTCAGAGCAAGGAATAAATTCATTAAAATAAGATCAAGATCACAAGCAGTGCATAGAAAAACAATCATGCATGAAGAATTAAATGTATTCCACAGGAGATATGCACGAGAAACAGCAGTTTCCTAGTTGCTTCAATGTGTATCCTATATGCTACTTCAAGGACCTATATTTTCCCAAAAATACATCTATCAACAAGCATACTTTTCAGAGATATGAGCTTCATTCCTATGAGCTATTGCAGAGGCAAAAAAGGTATTGGGTAAAAAGAATTAGACCTATTGTTCGTAATAGCATAATCTTTTATAGTCCTATATTACTGGAAAATTAAAAATTAAAAATTTGTACTTGTTTTATTCTTTCCTAGTTTGGAAAAGGACTGGATAGTTATCCTCTAACAACGACCTAGCAAGTGTATCATACTCCTAAAAATCTGGAACTTACTGAGTGTGAGAGGAGAGTCGCTCTTTGGGAAGAATCAGAGTACTTTGGAAAGGAAAAGAGTATTTCCCATCTGCCCCTGCTTTATTCTAAAGGGAATCCTAGTTTAAGGCACTACAATATATGAAGTTAAAAGACGCAGGGGCAGTGGGCACAGGACCTCTGTGTGGTGGGACCAGCAGAACCCTGGATGAGGCTGAAGCCTGGGACACGAGGCAGCTCTTCCCTCCTCACAGCTGCCCTCCCAACAGCTGTCAGGTGTAATAAGGCTTTCAATTTGTAGCACACTCTGAATGACAAATCATCATATGTTTTACCCAGGAGACATCCCCAAACCAGACAGAAATTCCCCGTGTTGCACAAGACAGCCTCACTAATGCACTGAGGCTGAAATGGAGACTGCAGCCAAATGTGGTAAAAGAGGGAAAAAGCTTAAAAGGCAGCACATTTGGGAATACTAACAGAAATGATGCAAGCATGTCAACGACTGCAGCCAAACACTTTTTAACCAATGGGGAAACTGGCAGTGTCCCAGAAGGCAAAAACCCTCCTTATCTACCAGGATTATTTGGTATTAATATAACTCTAATATAAAATCCAAACAAAAACTGAACAAAATGGTGACCTGTTATGTTTGTGCTTTTTGGGCAAATGTGCAGTTCTTGTCAGAAAGGGGAAAAACAAAGGCAATAAGTTCAAAGACAGAGTGTTTCATGGTAGGTAACGATAATGTATTGATTTTTTTCTTGACCTTGGCCCTGTGACACAGTAGGTAGGAAGATACATGAGAGAGTGAAGTTTGTTGGCTAGGTTATGCTCTCTGCCATTACCACCATTGCTTCAAAAAGATAAAAGACATGAAAGACTCCTGTCTTTGTTTTGCCATTGAATAAAGACTGATGATTGCTCTATGTGGATGTGTTGTCTGGAAGTGATTCTGGAATTGGGATTCATCCTACCTGACTTGAAATGTCTGCCATAAGAACAGTGGCAATACCTGGGTTACTCACATATTCCTCTTTTCACAGTCAGAGAAAAGAAAGAGGCACTCACGGCATTTGGCTCTTGTAGTATGTATAGAAACAGACCTTTTGAAAGGAATTACCCATTTTCAGATGCATTTCACCTGCTAAGTCCTTCTTGCGTAAGACAGCAAGATGGCCAGCTCAGATGTAAACATCTGCATCTGGTCAGATATATCTGAGCATCCTGTTGACTGAATTTCTAGTGTAATGTGGCAAAAAAATGCATTGATGTCTGCAAAAAGATGAAGGGATTTAGAAGATAACTGGAATTTTCAAATATGCCTACCTCATTTAATAGTACAAAAACCAATTTACTGGAAAAAATTCTGCCTTTCTGGTATAAGGTACTTCAAATTTTTTCAAATGTCTTATTTTATCATGGATACGGATCATGTCAAAAGAAAATAAGTCAGTGGCTGTTGTGTTCTCAATAGTTTATACAATTTTTCTTTTCAAAAGTCTACCTATTCTTCTACAGGATTTTTTTTTGTTCCTGACATATTGCTTGATAACCTTAATTGGTGATTACTATCTCAATTTAAAACCTGGAATCCCAATGGAGCAGACAAATGGTTGGTGTAACTCATAGATCAGTGTTGCACGCATTGGATATGGTCTCTCAGTGTGGAATATTTATTCTGACATAGAGAATGCAGTTCTGCTGCTGTGCTTGCCCTGAGCTATTAGATGCAGATCCTGGTGTCCTTATTTGTATTATCACGCTTGTTACTGAACCATTCCTGTCCTACACTGAGACTTCTTGCAAGAGCCATGCATTTCTTTTAAATGTAACATTCATCATCAAAAGCTACACATAATTAACACAGTTCTGAAGCAAGTCCCAAGAGATTTAGGCTACTTTTTCTTCTCATCGCAAAGCAGTTTTGTTGATATCTTCTCAATAAACTTCCTTTGTATTATTCTTTGCTTGACATGACTGTACTAAGAAACAGATAAAAATCAATATGGACTAGTTAGAGGATAACAATAATATTAAAGAGTTAAAAGCAATGTAAGAAAGAATTTAAATGAAAGAGGCCAGGTGAAAAAGAAATACAATGCATCATGCACAGAGAATGTGTTTATTGGAGTAGTCCCAGGTCCAGATCAAAGATATGGCAAGAGTGGCTGGAAACCATAAAGTGTTTTCAGTGCCGTAAATGTTTCACAAATCCATGCAGGGACATTTAGGATGTTCTTTTTCAGTATCATATTAAAAGAGGAAAAGAAAACACAACCAAAAAAACCCAACACAGACAAGAAATTGTTAAACCTCTGATCAAGATTTCCTATGTCCTATAAAGTACTAGAAGACAGTCGTTTCACGTACCAACTCTGATGGGAAGGAAAAAAAGAAAAAGAAAAAACTTGGAATAAATGCTGTCTGCTGAACAGCAGCCAAAACTGCAGCAGGAGACTCGGTATCAAAACCATGAGCAATCTCAGACGGGTGCACAGCAGATCAAGGGAACAACTTTGAAGCAAGACCTTCTGTCTGTTTACTGTGACCTGGAGTTGCCTTTGGCAGAGGGGGGAAAGAAGTCCAAAGCAAGAACCTGGGCATGTGAAAAGGCGTCTAGAACAGGACATGGATAAGGCCTTACCAGCTGTGTTGACTTTGGCTGTGTGTATATATGATAACTAGAAATTAATAAACCTGTCAAAAGAAAGGATGTGGAAGACAAACTGAAGAGGTCTGGTGTTGAGGTTTATACTAAGCTGCCAAGGTCACTTTGGGCTACTGGAATCAAATATTAGGGAAGGGGGACTTTATTTCTGAAATATTTCTTCTCTAGCAATGGGCAAAAACATGAATGAACAACCCAGATGAAGGAAAATTACATGTTCTACCAAAGCATGAGAACCTGCACACATAGGAGTTTGTCCCCATTGAGGTATATCCCATCCTGCTCCTTGGTACTTCCAGCATAACCACAGCTTGGACCAGGGCTGTAGGAACTCATTTTTGCAGCTGTCTTGTAAATCACCATGTTAAATATCGCTGTCCCCAGATGAACATCAGACACAACCTGAAGGAATGTAAGCCTAGCTACAATGTTTTCATTATATTTTTGCAAGGTAGATTTCCCATTTCCCATCCTCTCCTGTCTTTGATCACTTGCTCTGATTCTTGATATCAAAATCAAAATATTTTTGCTTGGGAATTTTATTAGTTTATGTACCAAAATTTCTTCTTGGCCAAGACATCTCCTTTGCACCTGGTGTCTACTAAAAGAGAGAGACTATTGTGACTGAAACAAGGAGAGTCAAGTCAAGACTAGGCAAATTATCACTAGACTTAGATTAAAGGTACTATTCTGAGTTTGAAAACTATTACTTCATGGTATTTCAGATTTTAAGTCATCTCACCTAACGTGAGGGAGACTTCCAGGGGCAGTTTGTCATTAAAAAATAGGTATTTAGTACAGGTAGAGCAGCTGTGGGAGAGGTAGACAGACTTGGATAATGCATCAATGGAATATAGAGTAAACATAGTTAACAAGGTCAAACACTGAATTTTTTATTCAATTGAAGTAGACTGAAATGTATTGTCCTTAAATGCCCAGCTACACCCCTCGTGGATATTTTTCAACAGTTTCTTTCAGCTGCTCTCTGGAGCTGAGAAAAATTCTGTATGCTTAACTATTTGGAAACATTCTCTTGGAAAATCCCAACAAACATTTGAAAATCCAGTATATTAAAGACTTTCACCTGAAAGTCTTCATATCTGATGAGTATTTGAAAACTAATACAAGGTATGGTTTCCTGGTAGTTCGGACTGGACTTCTATCTGGTCTGCAATCAAAAGTTGCATTGTTCAGACCAGACACCCTCTTTGCACATTTGGTATTGCTATGACTAAATAGGCTGGGATTATTTATTTTGCAGGAAGTTTAGAAAAAACCTGAACATTTCCATGAAAGGGCTCTTCAGTTTCTGGCCAGCACTAACAGGATGAGCTCTATCACCAATTATCATAAAGCTCCTGTGCCCAGTTGTCTCCTGGCTTGTTTTGAGATTCAACCTCATCTCCATTTTCTGCAAACACAGGCCAGTAGTCAGATGTCTGATACCACTCTGGTCTCGTATGTCTTTCCTTACCGCTTTACTTCTGTTCTAAGCAGCATGTGCACGTCTAAAGTGTTTTGAGTTGCCACTAGTCACCTTTGTATTTGCCTTCACAGCTCTGTGGAGATAAATACACAGACACATAACACTACCTGCACCAGCCTGAGGGAGTGGGGACTGAGCATAGTCACTATGCAAATATCTCGGAAGAGACCACAGAGGTTTTGTAACCTATTCAGCCACCAGAAGAGGCCAAGCCCCCATTTGAGGAATGAAATCCTCACATTCAGTAAGAAGCCTTAAAATGTAATTCTTTAAACCTCAAAATTATCTTGCTCAGCTCTGTTGACTTCAGCAGTTAGTGGTGGACTGAGTTCAGAGGTAGCTATACCAAAACTCCACAAGAAAAAAACCACTCACATGAAATTCAGAGACAACTAATATCAGGAAATCTTACAGTAATGTTTGTCTCATGAAGATACATAACAAGACTCTCCAGTCAAAGAAGACAAAATTAGTGGAATGAAAAACATCCAAGCAATACTGTATTTGTGCCCTTTGGAAGTCCAGCTGTCACCTCGGCATCTCCTAACCTTTAAAAATTAAAAGGAAATTATACATAGCTTACTTTTATACTGGTTTTGTGATTCTGGAAGTAATTAACCATATCTCTTTCAAATAAAATCTTATTTGGATTTTGGTGTATTAATTACCATGTATAACAGCTTGCTAAGATTCAGCCTGGTGACTCAGCACTCTGAAAAAGAGCTGTTTGGGGAGCAATGTCTATGAAAGGTATCTTTACCCTCTATTTTTCATACGCCTTCTTTGCTTTCTGTCAGGCAAACATGTTGGCCAAAACAAACTTTGTAGGCTTGTCAATGAAAGTCTGTCCAGATTCAACCAGCTCTTTTTAATGGAGCTCGTGGAGGCTCATGGAGGCCTGTGGCAGGGGAACAAGATTAGGACCTGCAATTATATGTTTCCTCATGCAGTGTTTATACAGACCATCAAGCTTGGCTAGAAATTAACATCTTTAATATCCTTGAGTCTGTGCTTTTCCATTAATAAAAACAGAGCATCTTCACAAGTACTGTATCTTTGAGTGAGATTCCTCTTTCTTGAGTCTGGATAGTGACTGAAGATATTTGCACCTGAGAATACGGAATTGTCTTAAGCTTCATTCACAGTCAACAGAGAAATCATCTAGGGTGTGATTCATCCGGCTTATTTGAGATTTCACAAAATGATGAATTGCACTTAGATGAACATCCTTCTTTCTATTGACTGCAAAGTGAGCCTGGAATGTTTACCTGAGGTGTTATTACCCAGTGCCACACTTGTATCATAAAAAGAGGGAAAGTGATGTCTTGTTGGAATAATGCTTTGTAACATAAAGTTTGGTACTGGTACTTCAGGCCTCATAACTAATATTTCTGGCTGTGATCTTTACAAATAGGGCTTGGTATTTCTGCTGCCTCCTTTTAACATGTTTATTGGGTCACTTGTAAGAGCTTATTAGCTGCAGTCCCTCTTTTTCTGACGACTGTTGGCCCAACTGTCCAAAACTGTAGGATCTGATTCACGACCTTTCTTGACCTCTCATTAGGATTAGAGCTGGGCTCCAGTTTATCAGCAACAGCCTGAAACAATTTTAATCAGTGTTGACCCCCCCCTCCCAGCCAAGCAACAACCCTATTAAAATTAATGAGATGGCAATTCTGTGAGAACAGGCAAGACTGACTGATGGGGAAGCTACCTGATGGCAGCAGAGTCTCTTGGTAAATCACACACACTCAGGTGTCTTGTCAACTTTGCACTCACTTTATTTTCTGACATGAACCACCAGAAATAGACACTTCTGCTTCATTCCACCTAGCACTCACTTCCTCAGGGTGAACAACTGCTCAGAGCAATCCAGTCCTATTACTCTCAAAGGATCATATAGGAATTATGCAGCTACAGCACAGCCATGCAATTCTGACAATCTGAAATAACAATTTGTAGGACAGTGAGTCACAGAGAAAATGCTACAATGGGAGATGGAATTTTCCTTATTCAACAAGAAAAAAAACAACAACATTTTTAAGATGTGTATTTTTAAAAGCAGAATGTTGATTGTTTATGTCTGTTGAAAGTTCATATAAAAAGTAGTATATCTCAAACTGAAGAATGTTTGTAAAAATCCTGAGGTAGCAATGGTGTCTCTGGAGAACTGCATTTGAACACTCTGTGTCCTTCTACTTCTCATTTGGTCAAGGTTGTTTGTCTTCAAAGCACATAACAGCAAGGGATTCCTTTTCTCTTGAGAAGTAAGAAAATGAAAGCTCATGGAAATTAAATCTGATAAAGAAGAAAAGTTAAAGTGAAAATTGTTCATATTCTTATAGATGCTGCTCTGAAGCTTTCTTTAAAAAAAATGATTTGGAAGGATATATTTTTGCACGAAAAGGGAAGCTCTGTCAACATATAGCTGTGTTTTGCAACCATTTGGAAATGTTAGGGAATGGCCTACAGACCCCATGCACATACAGCCCGGATTCACTTGCTCTGTCATGTCTTCAATGGCTCAGTATTCCATCTTGTGGGATATCCCACCAGACAAAAGAGGTAATTTTCAAAGAAGTATCTAAAAGATTCAAGTTCATTAACTGTTGGAGTGAGGTGGGTTAACTCCACTGAAATGAGTAGAAAATGCCTTAGATGTTACTCCTGTCTAATTCTGAGCCTTTATTATCTAAAACCCCAGCACATACTGGATGTTGGAAGTTCATGTTTCTTGGCTGATGATAAGTGCCAGTGATTGGAGAATTCCTCTGGTTAGCATCAGGAACAAAGCTGGTGATCTCTGGTTTTCTTCAGCTCTAATCCTTTAGCTGGCCAGGAAAGCTGTTTCAGAGAGCATCAGGGAAGAATACACGGAAGGGGGGTAGAGGCCTCTGTGCTATGCAGCTTTCAGATCCTGGGAGAGCAACCAGGTAGGCTGCGGGGGACCTTTGAAACAGTGACATTCACAGCATAATTTTCAGAGCTTTCATGGAGGGGTCTGACTCCATAGCAAACTAGTGGAGAGCTGGAGAAGTAGCTCGGAGCAGAAGCATTTTATGTTTCTTATCAAACACTTCAAGGTTATCAGAAAGAGTCTCACACATTTGTGCTGTGGGGCTCCATTAAGTGAGATTCCTTCTCCAGCAACCTACATTGCCTACAAGTTTCTCTCAACAGCTTCTTGTCTGACATTCTAGGTAATTGCACATGACCTATAACCGGAGAGTTCTTTTTTTTAAAATAATTTTAATTCAGTGAACAAAAGGGTTTAAGTTTTTGAGATTCAGCATCTTACTTGCAGGGGCTGACATTAATATTTAAATACTCTGTGGTTTGAGTTACCTTTATGTTTTGTGCATAGGCAACCTAAAAAGTGTGAGGGAGGAGGGAAAAAAGCAGCTATGGGTTTGGTTTCAATTTTTAAATAAGCTGGAGTGTATTTAGACACCAGTACTTTCTCCAATTGTTTTAAAAAGAAACTTTCTTAAATATTGTATCAGGTTTTATATTATTTCTGCAAACTGTAAAGAAAAATACCCAAGAACTCTGAATGGATGCTGTAACCATGAAAACTCCCTTACAACCATTACACAGGCAGTTCCACCACCAGAGAAAAAGTATCCTTCAGTATTCCCAGACTGAATACTTATAAAGGCTCCATAGAGTGTCACATTAAAAACACTGCAGCTCCATTTCTTAATGGTCCATGGAGTGAGCTGGAGCAACCAAACTCAACCTTGATTACAGAAAGAACAGGGTGGTAGAAGTCACTCCTGAACATAACAGCCAGGGAAATTCCTTACGAGCAGGCAGTAAACAAGCAGAGTCATGTTTCTGCAATCAGGAGAGATAACAGAACAGCTATAGATAGACATGGAGCACCCAGGCAATGCTGCACAGCATCTAATAATAGTTTGTTTCCTGCACCTGGAGACAACAGAACTGTGTTCCCGGGGGATGATGCGTGGAAGGGATGGTAGGCAAAGGGTCACTAAAGGCAGTTTGCTCTATGTTTTAGATAATCTCCTTCCTTTTGTCTTCCAAATCAGGGGTGTTGATTTTGCTTCCTTCAGACAATGTGATACAATCTCCCTATCACGCATGCACTCTCCCTGTCAAAATTAAGTAAGAAAACAAAAAGAAAGAAACTAATTTCCTAATCACTGGGGTTGGGAAAGAGGAGGCCTCTGCTCTATAACTGACCTTGGCTTTTCAGACTTTTTCCCAGCCATCATAAGACTGAGGTATTGACATGGCCTAGAAGCACGAATTCTCTGCTGTTGGAGACTGAGCCAACTTGTTTTGTGAAGGAAAGTCTGCAAACACCACTGGTGACTGCTGTCATTAAGTTGAGCATGGATGTGGAGAGTTTTTTGCACTGCAAGTGGGACAAGGGACTGTGAGTGGCTCCCAAGTCACAGGGCAGCAGCAGATTCCTCCTATGTCCCTTTTTTACCACTCAGTTAAGCCATCACTCAGGTGTAAATAAGAAATACTGCTGTGAAGAGTCAAAAGAGAAAGCAGGATGCTAAGAGCAGAGAGCACACCATATGTTCTTGTCTATTTAAAGCTAGACCTGAGCCAGAAAAGTCAGTGAGACATTTCATGCCTAGTTATGTTTCTTCAGCAAAACCCTGCAACATCTTTTAACCTACAGGACTCACAGCACAGCTGACATTGGGAGAAGGTGTATGTATTTTTGACAAGGCATGCTCTAAGAGCGGTGGGAGCCATGGGGTGCTTGTGACAAGCTCCTTTCTGACAGCACCAAAAATTTTAGCACTGCAGCTCCTAGATACTTGTTTTGACAAAGAGAGGGAAGCAGAGTTCCATGGTCACCCCATTGGTGCCTTTCAGAGCCCGGGCAAGACAGCTGAGATTCTGTCATCATCTGTTGCACTGCCACTACAGGAGATTGCAGTGGTAATAAGAATCAAAGTTGGACTCCTGAGAACACAGGAAAAGAAAGCACAGAATTGTTGAAAATCTTAACATCAGTTTGGCTGCTTGGTTTTGAACCAGTATGTGGGTGGACGCAGTCACGAGGGAAGGAGAGCATGCTAATCAACACTCTGCTGCTAGTAATTGTTAATAAAGGAAAATCAGAATATTGGTGTTGATTTTTGTGATTAACTCTTACTCTCTTCTTGAAATCACCAATGTCCTGGAGATTTAATGTTCTTGAAACCCGAGATAATTCACTCTGATCTTTTAGAGTAAGATTAGGAGTGGATGGAATGCATAAAAATAGTCTCTGTTGATCTGTAAATGTCATATAGTCCTACTGCCTTTCCATGTCTTAGGAGAAAATTAGTGTAAAATATTAAACGTAGATTGCTTGAGTTTTTGCTTTGTTTTTGTTTTGTTGGGGTGTTTTTTCCACTTTTAAGTGCACCAAGTTAAATTGTACCGTATATCTCACTGAATTTTGTTTCTGCTTTATGGTCCTTATGATTTTGGTGGCAATGCAGTTATTTGTATTGCAGTCTCAGGTCCAAACAGAATTTAATTTTTTTAGATCAAAACTCAAACTAGACATTTGACATTAGTTATCTGTACAGATGTCTTCAGCACACAAGAGAAACACACTCCGTATTACCATTTCTCTGTCCTATGAATGGTGACCTAATTGCAAGAGGATAATCAGATGCCCACTCTGAGCTGAAATCTTATCTTACCTCTTCAGCAGAGACTGGCATCTATTCCCTTAGCCCAAGATACTGTCTTTTACTGAAGCCCGGATGTAAAATCAGACTCCAAAAGCTCCAAAAACTTCTTTTTCATATTATTGAACACTTTCTTTTTATTTCTTTAGAATTTAGCTTCTTTAAGGTATTTTGTCGTTCTCTGATTTTGTCACCTATTAACATTCAGCAGGGAAAACGTTTTCTCCATGAAACAGTAGGGAGAGGTATTTTGTCTTCTTCCTTTCCCAACACACCCTAAAATCCACCAGAAGTTCTGGCCTCCTACCTCTTGTATAGGACTTGAGACTGACATGTCCCACAACCTGGAAAGTCCCAAAGCTGTAAAGGTTTGAGAAGTCAATGATCCTGAGGATCTCTCTTTACTGTCAGGCAGGTAATTGCATTAGAAAAGGAAAGAGTGCCTGTAAAGACTCTGATCTTATTATCTGGGCAGAGCTTTGTGCAAGGCTTTTTCTTTTTTTGTAAACAGCACATCCAAATGTTTGATTTAATTTGTTTCTTTGGTTGGAGGGAGACGTAGAGAGATTTCTGCCCAGCAGGTGATTTCCTGTAATGGCCAATTTCATGTGACTGCTGTATGTGATCATGACAGAGATACCGTCAGCCAGCCAACATGGTGGGACAGCTTCCCAAGGAACTGTGGGAGTGCTTCATGCCTGCACTCACACTGTATTCAAAACTCTTAATCAAAGAAGAGTTTATCCGGATTAAAAACAAGTGTTATGGAATCATAGGCAGTTACAATTTAACCTCTTGTTTGAGGCCCAGAGCTAGAAAGAAGTAAGAAAATACAGTGAAAAAAGTTTATGTAGTCTTATATTCTTTCTTTTATTATTCAGCTTTTTGATTTAAAAACAGACATTGCTTTCTTAAAGAAAAAGGATTTTAGCACATGATGACAGGATTTACTCTGAGTGTACAGAACCTTTTATGAAAGATTTAGGTGCAAGTTTCTGAAGCTGAAGAAAACATGAGGTTTAAAAGCAAGTTGAGCAGGATGAATGCATCAAAGTTCTTTGCAATCTTCTTTAGTTTTCTATGTCAAGTCATTAGTTAAATTCACTTTTTTACTTTTGAAACCGAAGTTCCCTATAGTTTAAGACAATTTAACTCTCTACAAGAACAATTCAGTTCTTGAAGCCATATGCAGCACAATTCAGAGACAGAGAAATAGATTTCTAATGTCAATGAACTCTCATTTTGTAAAGATATGATCTTCAAAGTAATCTGCTTTGAAACAATGGGTCTTTAATAGCAATAACTGTTGAACGCACAATATATTTTATATATTTAGAGAGCTGTACAGCATGTTGCATAAGTGACCAACCATACTGATGCCTTAAAGAACCTATAAATGAAATAACACACACTTTTGAGATAATATTAATATAGGAGGTAATATAAAGGTTGATCTTTATTGGAGGCCTCCAGGGGCAGATATAGAAAATGTCCACAAAAGCCAGCCCTCATGGGGTGAATACAGTTTTATAAGTTTAGTAAATTAGTGTAATTGACAAAAATCACCAATTAGGAGCACAAGCGGTGATGCAATTCTCCCCCCCTCCGCCCCAGTTCAAGCACCTTCTAAATCCTCCCCCCTTAGATGGGACTGAACTTCATTGATGAAAATGTGTCTCAAAGAGCTGTTTTTTGGCCTTGGTTCCCAGAAAGAACCAAGATAGGATAGGGGCTTTGGAATATGTTTTGTCTTTCTGCCTATCAGGGCAGGGAAAGGCCCTGGGAAAACTAGCTAGAGACACAATAATAGACTACAGAGCTACAGATATATGTGTAAAGAATACAGAGAATACTTAAAAGAAAAAAAGCAAAAATCATTAGGCATCAACATCACTATGGGATTGCTAGGGATTATAGTCCCTAGTTTGTTAGGTGAGGCAACTAAATCATAGAGGTAGTAAGTGACTCATTCAATATGATATGCTACACAAAAATAAAGTTTGCCAAAAGATTTTATAATGTTCTAAATGTGAAGGATCACTTATGTTAAAGGTAACTAACATTTAAGTTCTCCTAAGAAAGAGTTAAGGAACTGGTCGCGCTACCCATTAAAAAAATTATACAGTGCATATAGATTCTTAAATCAACATTTAAACACCTAAAAAACCAATGGTGTGGACAGTAGAACAGTAAGAATGGAAGAAGGAATGATTCATGTGGCATAAAATACTCAATGATATAAAATCCCACCTAGGACTTCTGTAGAAATAGGTAATGAGATCCACCAGATACATTCAATCCATGGAACAACATCTGTCAAATCGACATCTTTGGTCTGAATATGTTTTTTGACTGAAGTATTGCAATCTTCCTGATTCTTGTAGTCAGCCACAAAAAACTTCCTGTGCCCACAATGTTTATAACTATCTGTTTTGAGAATAGTTTCATAGCCATAATTGAAACATTAGGTGCAATAAATTCTAGGAAAACGTGTTCTTTGAAATAACATTGTACATATGAATATCTAAAATGATAAAATAGAAAAATTATCAAACTATCAGTACATTCAATAAATTAATGTTAAAAGTGTAACAAAAATAGTTGACATTAAGGAATATAGGCAATATTATAGGCACAAGAAGAAGTACAAACTCAATGTCCCCTATGTATTAATGTTTTCCAGATGTTGAGACTATGTCTTCGATGACTAGACAAATGCTAATTCCAACACAAGTGGCCAACCAATGAAAGAATACAGAAGCCAACATATTAAACCCAGCCAAACCATAGATGCAGTGCTGACAAGGACATATTTGCTCAGGGAGAATAAAAAAGCCTCAGAGGAAGAGGCAGGAGTTATGTCTCCCTTGTGGTAGGCACTGTATACCCTTGTAATAAAGAAGACTGTCTGCAACTCAGCGGTCTTGTGTTTCATGCAGCTTGGCTGTACACAGTGAAAAATAGGTTACTTTAGCCTTGGGAGGTTCCAATTTTGTACAATTATTGGAGATTTTAGAAAAAAAATCACTGCCCATTTAGTTGCTCATTTTAAGAGTTCTGAAGAAGCAAAAGAAAAATTATGTAATTTAATTTTTAAGTTTTGAAGACAGTTCATATGGATATCTTCTCAAATAGAATACATACCTGTAAGGGTAAAAAAATCACTGCAATGCAGAGAGTTAAAATTATGTGGGGAGAGCCATAGTCTAGTTTTATCACACCTACATTTTGCCAAGATCAAAATCTTAAGAGCAAACCAGTTATTTACATCACACAATAGTTATTAAGAAATGTGAAACTTATTGCCACAGGATATTGTAGAAACTGGAGTCAAATATGACCAGAAAGACACTGAATAAATCAATAAAAGACAATTTGTAACCATGAACCCAGGGTAGGTCAAGATGGAAAGAAGGTGTATAATGGTTCAGGCCACTCGTGAGAAGATGGTTTTAGATGCCTACCTTATGCATGGTTCAGAGTATGCTGAAGTATGCATTCCTGTTTAATCACTGGAGAGTCTTAAGTGACTTCTGAAGATTGCTCAAGTGCCTGAAGGTAAACTGTGCAAACCCACTGGGATATATTTCATTACCACAGAAGATCAATGTTTTTAATGTTCTATGCCCATGCGGCCAAATGGAGAAGCAACAACTGAAAGGTCTTGATAAGAAAAATCCTTTAAATTCTTTATTTCACCCTCCATGTACCTTACTCTCTAATATGAAAGAGATACGAAGGTAGCCTTGGCCCTTTATCACAAAATGGATGTGCTAGTGTTTTCATTATGCAGCCCATTAAACAGCCTCCCTTCCCCTGTAAAAATCACTCTTTAAAAGTCCTGTTCATGGTATACAAATCTACATGCAGACTGACCTTTTTCTGCATGCAAAGACCATTTCAAACGTAGTTGCATTGCACCCCTTTGTTAAGACATGAAGCTTCATATCCATTGTAGGAAAAGGCATTTGTAAAAATCTGTAATAATTACTGATTTAGGCAAAGCCTAATATTGCCACGTGTTTCAGTTTAAAATATTCTTGCTTTCCTTTTTTTTGTTTTTATAAAATACTAAGAATCTCTTCTTCTTTTTGTGAATGGTCAGAGTTTACAACGAGGTTTGAAGAATATTCCCACTTTTTTGGGAAACACCTGCTTTTTTATTTAAAGAGCTCAAACTGTAGTCCAAGTTAATCAGCACATAGATTTGGATGTCCAGATGTAGGACATGTTAAATCACTCTGGTTTGTAAGTATACAGGAAATCCTTTAGCAGATGTTTAGCGCATATGGTACTTTTAAAGTTCAATTTAGTTTTCTTTCTTCTCTTTCCCATTCCCGCAGACTTTCTCCCATGCTTTTTGTTTGTATTTTTATATGCCCCTTGGATGGCAATGCCAGGGACTTTTGAAGGTCATTTTGATGCATAGGTGCATGGTTCTGCATCAGATGACATAGTTTATCCAAGATATGTGCACAGAAGCAGTAGACACGACACAGGCCAGCTTCTTTCTTCTTTTCAGCATCTTTGTAGAGCAGCAGGACCCAACGGTGCCTAAAACAAGATTGCAAGGCTACATTCAGTCGCTGAGTCCTGCTGTAAGTGTTGGTAACATAGTGCAGTGTGCATCTACCTCTGAGCTGAGTGTCTAACTTCATGCTATAGTCCATGGTCAGGACTAGGCAGGACTCTTTCCACTCTGAAGCTGGCATCTAAATTGCTGAGAGTCATGCCCACGAGATCTGTTTCTCTCCATTGACTGTGAAAGGTGTAAACTCCAAAAGCTGGGTAACATGATTTATACCTCAATGTCCACATAAACTGGTACATTCTGTGAAAGTAATGGCCAAGTCAGGTTTTACTTGGTATGAACACAGAAAAAATGGTCCTGCATTACCTTGCTTTTATTTAAAATTTTATATGGTTAATTTTGGTAATTCAATTCCTTTACTTTCCCTTAATTATGAGAAATTAAAGGTTTTCCCCTTTTCCATTCACATTTTCATTTGGGTATATGCATTTTTCAGGAGTGAGGAAGTAACCAATCCTAATTCGTAAATTATATAAATATTCAGAGTTATTTAATTACTCAGACTCTCACAGCCAGTATTAAATTAGTGATAGATTCTCACTACTGAATTTTTCTCTATATTAATATATTTATGTGCCATGATGTAAATAGGATGCTACATGGTCTTTACTGGGGAGTATTTGCTGCAGTTCCTAGGGTACAAGTACTTTTACAAACCCTGTAGTCTGCAGATGTTTAACAGACTGAATTTTTATGAGATCATAGAGTAACTGATTATATAAAAGAAGCTCTAAAATACTGCAGCTTTCAGTGCTGCTATATGAAATATGACACACACTTCATGTACTGCATATGAAACATATGCCTCCATGTAAGAATTCAGGGCACAATGCTTTTGTGATAAACACCTGTTGCTAGTCTATTTAAAGTATGACTATTGGCATCAGAGGACCTGAATCCCTTTACCCTCAGGTGAGACTCTGTGACATGCTGCTATCCCCGTTTCAGTGAATAGGTGGACAGCACAGCACAGGCTGGCAAAGTGAAATCCCAAGGCCAGAGGTGAAACTGAAGCTAATATGGGCACTGTAAAATTTATAAACTATCCACACTTGCATCATACATAATCTTAAATTTACTTCATCTTTATATTCTTCTTAAATCTCATTATAACATCGCAATAATCTTAGTCTTTGGTACAAGTATTACAAGCAAGATAAGACTTACTTCTTAAATTTAAGGGTCATGACAATGTATTCGTAAAGCAGAAATTTAGAACTACTCTTCAAAAAAACTTTGCTTTGTATTATTGGGCTAATATAAGAACATATTGAAGTCTATTAATAATGCTGTAAAAAGAATAAATTGGTTTGTATGAGTTTGGACAAATTTGGTCAGGAAATCAGCAATGCTGCAGTGGCCTCCCTTTAGGAGCAAAGGGACAAGAAGCTCAGCTGTTTTGAGGGTGGTTGCTCAGTTTACCAGAAAAACTGGCTGACAGGCCAGAGAATCAGACTCAGTGACACAGGAAGGCTTTAGTCCTGTGAGAGACCGAAATGTTAATTGTTAATGGCTCAAACAATCAGCCATTTGCTAAAGTAGCAGAGTGCTTTGCTGATGATGTTCGTGGTAACAGCCCAGGCAGAGGGCATGAGCACCAGAGGAGGACCATGACAAATCAGCCTTTAGCTACAAGTTGGGTTTTAAGCCACATAAAGGAAGAGGTCGATAAGAAGCAGATCCTGTGAGGTGGGATAGTGCTTTTTATCATGCCAATGTTCCCCTTACACAAGTGGTTCAAGTGTTAAACTGCCCCTTCCCCCAGGGGAGATACGAGGACGTTCACACAGAGGACTGGAGGTGTTCATCTCTTCTCATGGACGTGACTTGCTCAGCTAGTTTGGTGTGAGAGGCAGCTGTCATGTCTTAGAAGGTGTCACAAACCATTGAAGACTCCCAAAGCACCCTCAGACTCATTTCTGGGGCCTTCCACCAGAGGACTGGGCATGACCCACACACAGAGTTGCACCTCCCAGGGGGGTACGTGGTTGTTCTCATATAAATGTAAGAGTATATTAACCCACTGAACTTGGTATTTTGTGGGCTTCCCTCATGCCTGATGGATCAAGAGAGCAAACAACACTTTGACCAACAGACATCTAAATTGCAACAATCAAGCCTTGTTGATGGATCCACGAGTGGTTATATGTTTCTACTCTTATCCTTTCTTTTTCCTTCTTTTTTTCTTCTCCTATCTTCTTCTCAAAATATATTGTAAGGCAGACTAAAAAATTGCAGTCAATGCCTTAGTAAGTGCATTGTTGTGTGTGGATAAGTTAAAGTTGTCTAAGTTTAAGTTAAATTTAGTGAAGTGCCTTACTTTGTCTAGATACCGTTTTAAAATTTGCCAAGTATTTTTTTCCTACCTTAATGTTCTTAAGTTTATAAGTAGAAGTTTTTTGTTGAACCTCCTGAGAATTTTGTTTGTCCCATGCATCACCCAGAGCAAATCAAACAACCTTCCTCTAAACCTGCAACAGCAGATAGGGGCATAACTCATTTGAACCTCCACATTTCCTGCCATTTGATGACTTTCCTTTTTAAACGCCTTAAAGGAGGCCTCTTGCATTTTCCTTTCTAGCTTTTTATTGTTGTTTAAAGCAGGAAAATATTATATTTAAAGGTTGAAGGTGGGCTTCACTGGACTATCTTTTCTTGATTCCTTGCCTTACTCTCTTTGGTGTCCTTTTCTTTAACCCAGTATTTGTCTAGTTCTCGTTAACTCTTTCAATTTCATTAAGCAGCTTTTCCTTTTAATTCTCTGCATTACTCATTCTTTCAAAGCACTATATATCTGGAGGAGATGAAATATAATGCAACTTCCGTGAAGCACTGCAGATTCGAGGAAGAGTTTGCAAAATTAGGAGATTCACATTCTTAAAGAAAATCCAAGACAAGACATTTTTAATGAAACTAAGCCTCTGGGATTTTTTTTATTTTAATCCAGGAGAGAGAAGGATTTCTGGTAAAAATCAGAAGTCAAAGACTATGACTATTTCATTTTTGTAAGATCAAAAATAAACAAAAGTCTTGCAGAGACAAAGTCAAACATTAGGACCTCATCCATCAGTGTAGCTTCTCAGCTTCGAGTGTTATGAAGTCAAGCAGAGAGTCCAGAGCAGGAGCGCCTATGACAATCCACGAAGCCTTGTTCTTGCTGAATGGGTAGAAATGAGGATGGGGGATCTGAACAGTTTGAATGAGTCTGTTCCAGATTCTATTTCTCATTTACTATTCGCTGTTGAAGTGGTGCAAATGGGGAGAAGGGTTCTTAACGCAGTGTGATAGACACCAGTTTCAAAGAATCTTTTTAGATCATTCTCTACAATCAAGGAACAGCAGAACCTTTTCTAATGTAAGCTAAAGGCAAGAGGCCAGCTGCAATAAAAACAGGGTCCAGGGCGGGTCTGAAAAGAATCAGCTGAACCATCGTGTACCACTCAAATCTTGGATACTGCTCTTCTCATACATATGTGTTGTGCTGATTCTCTGATCACAGCAGAGATCTGACCTATAATGATGCAGAATTTCCACACAAAATGTGTGATTATAAGACCTAATGGAACAAACTGCTGAGCAAAATCTGTTGCTCATGACACATATTCAAGAAAAGCGAAAATAGGGCCCTTTACGTATCTGGGAGCAATTCAAAGGAAAATAATAAGAAACCTATGTGCTAGAGTTAGGAAATGAAGATTGAAAGTTACTGTGTGAGAATGGAAACAAAAATCTTCAAATCTGGCAGATTTCACTTGGTTTTGTTGTTGTTGTCATTGTTTTTTGTTTGTTTTGTTTTGGTTAGTTTATTTTGTTTTAGGAAAAGTGACTAAGTGTTTTTAAAACTACAGTGTTTTTATTCTAAACAATATTTTAAGTACATCATGCACAAAAAATAATCACACACATGCTTAGAAACCCAACCCAACAGGCCCTGTTCAGGCAAAAGCCCATCCACCAACAGAATAGTTCTTGCCTGAATAAAGCATGCTGGACTGACCCCTCCTTAGTGACATATGGCAAGATGCATATCCAGATTAGGGCATCAAAAAAGAAATGGTATTAGCAACACGCATGCAATTGCCTGTGGGTAGATGTTTAAACATTATTTTAGATGTTGTAGGGCCTTCTGCTTAGGCCTGCTTCTCCAGAAGTTTTCCCATGGCATCTGTGTCATGCCTGCTGTTTCTTTACAGCTACAATGCATGTGCATGCCCTGGCGTGTCTCAGTTGACGTGAGGCACCTACCTTTGGGCTGAGGTCAGCAACTGGTTTTTTTTCTGTAGCTCAAACATAGTCACCTCAATTCACAGATCTCAATCCCGGGCTGAATCCAGCCTCCACATTGTCCAGTACATCACTGGAAAAGAGCCATGGTGACATCACCTGTGTAGTTCTAACAAAATAAATCAAGCAAAAGAGCAGAAACATTACTTAGCAGTAAAGAAAGATAAGAAGTCATCTGGGCAAATTGCACTAACCTGCAAAAAAAGAAGTGATGAGAGGACAGTAAGACAGACACATGAAGAAGAAAGAGCATTTTGTAGACGTTTATTCCTAAACCACATGTGAGAGAGCAATAGACTGGCGAAGTCACACCCTTCTGCTCTTGAAAGAAATGCAGTGGATGGAAGCTTAGCAAGAGTCAGAGGAAACCTGACCTTCTCGCCGTCAGGCAGGGAGAGGGGAATAGAAGATACAATGATGGGAGAGGCGGAGTGGAAATAGGGGTCCCCGCTTGTGGTAGCAGGAGAAACCCTTCACAACCTCCCTCCCCTTCCCAGGTACCCTTATGGAGTGTGTGTGAGGCTCTGGAACTCAAGGATCAGGGAGGTCTGCCTTGGGGGGTGCCCAGAGCGAGTCAGTCAAACATAGGCATTACAACAATGGCTGTTAAGAAAGAAGGGTACTTGTAGGTGAATCCCTTCTGAGGGGGACTGAGAGTTGCCTATACCAACCAGACCCATTGCACAGAGAAGTCTGCTGCCTCCCTGGAGCTCTGGTAAGAGATACTTTTAGGAGACTCCCTGGACTGAATCAGTTCTCTGATTATTACCCACTTCTGGATGTCCAGGTCAAGAGTGATGAGGTTGAGGAGGGAAGTCCTAGGAAAATTAGAAAAGACTTTGGGGCACTGGGATGACTGGTTGAAGGGACAAGAGCACAGGTAATGTTTTTCTCAAACCCTTCAGTAGCAGAGAAGAATGCTGAAAGGAACAGGAGAACCCACCTGATCAACAGGTGGCTTAAAGGCTGGTGTCATGGGTGGAATTTTGGCTTTTTTGATCAAGGGTTGGTCTACATGGCACCAGGCTTGCTGGAGGCAGATGGGATTCTCCTGTCTAACAGGGTAAAAAGGAATCTAGCCCATGAATTGTCAGATCTGATTGAGAGGGCTTTAAACTAGGTTTGAAGGGGAAAGAGGATAAGACTAGGCTTGCTAGAGATGAGCCTAGAGGTGCCATGCCAGTATTGGGAGTGAAAACGATAGCCCAGCTGAAGTGCATCCACACCAATGCATAGAGCATGGGAAAGAAACAGGAGGAGCTGGAGACGCTGTGCAGTGGGAAAGCTAGGAAGTAGTCTCCATCACGGAATGTGTGGGATGACTCGCATGACTGAGTGCTGCGATGGATGGTTATAAGCTCTCCAGAAGGGATAGGCAAGGAAGGAGATTCAGTGGGTTGGCTCTGCACTCTAGGGAGTGTTTGGACTGTATAGAGCTCCAGGATGGTAACGACAATTGTGAGTGCCTATGGGTAAGGATCAGGGGAAAGGATAACAAGTTACCCATGCTGGTGAGAGTCTGTTAGAGAGTCCCAATCAGGATGAGGAGGCAGATGAAGAATTTATAAGCATGACATTTCACTGTTGATAGCCACTGTTGCAGGAGACTTTAATTTGCTGGATATCTGCTAGAAACTCATCTCAGCAGGAAGGAGGCAGTCTAGGAGATTCCTGGAGTCTGTGGAAGATAACTTCCTTACCCAGCTGGTAAGCAAGTTGTATTGGTTTGGCA